>JAJJMB010015449.1:3665268-3754074 GCA_023531105.1 Papaver atlanticum | reverse complement strand
CAGCAGCAGAAAATGGAGTTTTCCTGCAACTTGATTTCTCGACTCTCTGGTTCTTCCTAACTGCTCCCAACTCTCTCTATAAACTCCCCTTCCTTGTACCTGTAGAAATCTATTTATACTCCTAATCCTCATTTAATCCGGCCATATCTCCCAAATAATCTTCATTTATCAATATTATTCTCCACGGCTAAAATTTCCATTTTTTGATCTTCCACGCGTTCTCAGCTGTCAAACTTCGTTATTTATCTTCTTAATGAATATTTGTAGTGCAACACACTCGAAACTCATGCATTACATGCCTCAAACTCGTGTCAAATTCACTTGAACCCGTGAAAACTTGTGTCCACTGTTTTGGATTGAAACACGTAATTAAGCCAAATTTGATCGGAAACAACACCCATAACAGCTTTCTATAGTCATATCACGTCTACCCATTAAGTTTCAGGGATTTAATCTCACTAAATCACATCCAAAAATCCAACAGAAAATTCTGCAGAAAAATGAATTTTTTTTCCGCCAAAAATATTTTTCAAACGATGAAGGTGAAGTGCCCTGAATCCAAAACGCGGGTGCCTTTAGCAGCTCGGCTGCCTTGGGGGTGCCCTTATCCATTTTTAGGGTGCCTTTAGTAATTTTGGTGGGTGCCTTTAACACTTTTTTCTGGGGTTTTTCCAACACTTTTTCGGGATTCTTCCGGTGTATTTCTGGAGTGCTTCCGGTGCATTTCTGGGGTGCCTTTAGTACTCTATCCTGGGGTGTAAAGCACCACTTTACGAGCCAATTTCGTCGCAAGAGCTTATTTCTCTAAAAATACCTACAAAGACATAAAACACCATAATAAGTACAAAAATGGGTACTAATAATATATACAATAGAGATGAAAATAGACACATAAATGCGTCTATCAGTGAACAAGGCATCGACTCAAGTAGAGCAAATTCTTTTGAAGGAAGGCATCGTGAAAAGGTATAAGCGTCGTCCGGTTCCCGAACCTTTCGTTTCCTCGTCGGGTCCTTCGTCTGGTGGAAGTATCCCTTCGTCTCAAAAGGAGCGACCTGGCGATCGTACCGGGCTTTCGGAGGAAAAGTGAATGTTTATTTTTAATTAAGGATTTGATCGTAGTCGATTACGTAGCCTCAGGTTGTTTCTTGTGTATTTTTTTTTTTTGTATTTCTTGCTCATTTTCCCCAAACTTGTAATCGACTTTCTTGAAATGGATCATCAGTATTTTCGTATGTATAATTTTGGATTTCCTGCAATGTTCAGTTATGCATTTTAACTTATAAAATTATGACAAATGAAATAGAATGGGGGAGTGTGTTGTAGGATAACGAAGGAGTATACCTTCCTAATCATTTTGGACATGTCACCCCATTGGCCAGTCCTGGGCCAGAGGACTACCTAACGGTGGGGGTTATGCAGCGTTTTCAGAAACGTGGTGTGTTTATTGAATATTTACATACACCCGTTCCGTTGATCTGATGCATTGTGTTTGGTTGGGTATCTCTTTCTGCTGGAATCCTTCCCCATGGTCATACACTCATAGACACTGATAGGGGAGTCCCGAGAGATTGTACGTAGGTACTTTCCCCAATGCGAATGTAAGTAAGGGATCGTTACCAGACTCTTCGTTGTTTGCCGAACATTATGATAAAAAAGGTTTTTGCTTGATTGATGTGATGAGGTTTGCTATTCCTCGGCCAGAGATAGAAACATGTCGAGCGGATACGCTGTCTTCTTCTTCTGGTATGCTTCACGCAGATGCATAGCTATGTTGCTTCATGGATAATATGGCTTGAGGTATTTTGCATTCCAGGGGTTCCTTAGGATTTTTCCATTTAAATTACGCAGGTAGTATGATCCCTTCCATGTGATATCGTGTATTACAAATGGTCCTCCCCATGTTGGTGCTAACTTACCCCATTTCTTTTCTCGTTGATATTGCGGTATGGTCCGTATCACATATTGTCCTTCTACAAAATTTCTAAGCTTAACTTTTTTGTTGTATTCCCTTGCTAACCTACGCTGATAATTCTCCATTCTTTGTAATACCGTTTCCCTTCTTTCTTCTAGGTCATCAAGCCTTTCTAGCATCATATCCGCCATGAGATTCTTTTCCCATGCTTCGGTTTTTGTTGTAGGCATGATTATCTCCGTCGGGATGACTGTTTCGTCTCCGTAAGTGAGAAGGAATGGAGATTCACCGGTCGTTGATCTTCTTATGGTTCGGTATGACCACAGGCTATTGTGTAGTTGCTTACACCATCGGCCTTTATGTTCGTCCAGCGTTTTCTTGAGGATAAGGGCGATGGTCTTGTTCGTGGCTTCGGCTTGTACGTTACTCTGAGGGTAGATGTGAGTGGATTTGTTCTTCCTGATCTTGAATGTATCGAAGAGCATGTCGGTGTTTTTTCCTTGCAACTGCTTTCCGTTGTCGGAAACAATTTATGCAGGAATGCCAAATCTGCAGATGATATTTTGAAAAATAAAAGTGAATACGTCTACATCTCTGATTCTGGCTAGAGCTTTGGCTTCCACCCATTTGCTGAAGTAGTCTGTGGCTACTATCAAGAATCGTCTTTTTCCAGTTCCTTCGACCAGTGGTCCGACGATGTCGATTCCCCATTTTGCAAATGTCCAGGGGCTTCCTACTGAATTCAACTCTGTTGCTGGGGCATGAATTCTTTTGGCGAACTGCTGACATTCTTCGCATCTTCTAGCCATACTTGCAGCGTCTTGTATCATCTGCGGCCATTAATATCCTTGCATCTTAACTTTGTCGGCCAATGACCTCATCCCGTTATGATTGCCTGCGTCTCCATAATGGATGTCCTTAAAGATACGATGGCCCTCCTCTCTGGATAAGCAGCGTAGTAGGGGTTCGAGGAATGACTTCTTGTATAAGACTCCGTCATGAAGCTCGTATCTTCCTGTCTTTGATTGCACTTTTCGGGCTTGCTTTATATCTGTGAGCAGTGCCCCTTCTTCGAGGAAAAGGTAGAATTCGGTTCTTCAATCTTCTTCGTTGCTGAAATCCTTGTCTTCATTTGTGATAGACGAATTTATGTGTCTATTTTCATCTCTATTGTATATTAGTACCCATTTTTGTACTTATTATGGTGTTTATGTCTTTGTAGGTATTTTTAGAGAAATAAGCTCTTGCGACGAAATTGGCTCGTAAAGTGGTGTTTTACACCCCAGGATAGAGTACTAAAGGCACCCCAGAAATGCACCGGAAGCACCCCAGAAATACACCGGAGGAACCCCGAAAAAATGTTGAAAACACCCCAGAAAAAGTGTTAAAGGCAACCACCAAAATTACTAAAGGCACCCTAAAATGGATAAGGGCGCCCCCAAGGCAGCCGAGCTGTTAAAGGCACCCGCGTTTTGGATTCAGGGCACTTCACCCTCATCGTTTGAAAAAGAAAATTTTGGCGGGAATTCTGGATTCAAATTTCCAGTTCCTGCGTACTTGATGTTTGGTATTTTGAGGAAGATTCAGTCGGATTTTCATCTTGCTTCGTATATGTACCAGCCTGTTAGATCACAACAGGGGTGGTAAGTGCATTCATTTCAATTAAATCACAGAATCTCGTCAAACAGAGGGTGTATTATTCTCGGAATATATTTCTGAGATACTATGGAAGACACTCATTGATTGGAAGATATATTATCCTGGAATGTTATTCTGCATTGACTGAGGGATATTTGACGCGTAAAGAGATAAACAGAACATTTCATGTCACGCAGAGAAAGAAAATAAGAAATTATTCCCGAGAATAATATTTCTTTACTGTGAAGATTTTTAGGAGTAATTGGCGAGATTTGGAGGTGCTTCTGGGCTATAAATAGCTTCTGGGATGTAGAGGAAAGGGGTAGAGAGAATTGGGAGCAGTTGGGAGCAGCACAGAATCGAAAAATCGAAGTTGCAGGAAAAACAATTTTTCTGCTGGTGAAGAAGGTACGAAGAACATAAGACCCTTAAAGACCGTCGTTCTTCAACAGTGCCAATGACGGTATTCCTTTATCGTTTTCTGTAACAATCGATCTTGTAACAAATATAAGTGTTACAAAACCCGATTTTATTCATTTTTCTCCCATTTCATCATTTGTGAACCATTTTTGAGCATTAATAAAGATGAATTTTGAGCATGTTTCCATGATAATGATGAGCTAATTCTCGCGTAATCAAGGCACGGAGGAAGCTATTTATGCATGAATAATTGGTAACTATTCTATTTTTCTCTAATTTGTATTTTATAATTCACTCAATCACTACTTTGTAGAATTTTAATTGTTTGCATAATTTTTCCTAATTAGTTGTGATTCAATTAGATAGGTTATGCTTTGGTTAGATAATCTATGCTTAAGGGATACAATTAATGTTTGAGAATATGCTTGATAATTTGTGAATTAAGAAAAAGAGATTTTAAAAATAATTAGAGTTTTGGAATTTTTATCATCATTTATTCATGTGTAATAGTGGAATCTAGTGTCTTGGTTATTTTCACTCTAAAAAAAACAAATTTGGATTTAAATTTTCTCTACTTTTAGTTTAAATAAATCTAAATTCAATTGCTTTCACAAGTCTTACGAACTCATTCTTACCACTATCAAAATTACATCAATTTGCTCTCGATAGGATATCATCTTCGACGATATCTTCCCCTACATCGTCTTCGGCGACATCTTCCCCTGCATAGTCTTCATGATTGGTTGTAGCGAAGGTTTGCTGTGGAGTGACCGAAGGTTAGTATACTCTTGCTATCTTGATAGCCTTAACATTCTTGTCTTTCAGCATTGACGATATGTAAGCTAAGGCATCGACATGTCTGTTGTCCTTCCTACACAGATGTCGGAACTTAATATTGGGTACTTGTGATGCTAGAGTTTGGAACAGATTCATGTATGCTGATAGGGTCTCATCATAGGTGTTATACTCCAGTTTTATTTGTCGGATGACCATCTGTGAATCGCTTGTTAGGCGCACGTCGGTTATTCCCAACTCTATTATCAAACGAAAAGAATGCACCACAGCCTCGTACTCCACAATATTGTTGGTATTCCCTTCGAATTCCAACCTCAGTGTATACACCATCCTGTCACCGGTGGGTGTTGTAATAACGATCCCTATCTCTGCACCTTTCTTGTTTCTGGATCCGTCGACGAAGACTTCCCATCTTCGTTGGCTAAAAGGTTCGAGCACATCGACTGGGTCTTTTCCATCTTCGTTAACCCCTGGTATGCCTTCCACTTTTTCGACGTTATCCAGAGGTAAGTCTGCTAGGAAATCCGCCAAGACTTGCGATTTTTGGGCAGTTTGGATCTCGTGTATGATGTTAAATTGCTCCAACTGCGTATTCCACTTTGCTATTCTTCCCACTTTTCCTGCATTTTTGAGAACAGATTCCAGCTGGCTTTGCTTGGGACACGAACATAATGAGTCAGGAAGTAGGTTCTTATCTTCTGCGTCGCCCATACTAGCGCCAGTATAAGTTGTTTAATCTTAGTGTAATTTCTCTCTGCCGCATTAAGGGTTTTACTGACGTAGTATATCGGCTGCTCCACCTTCGTGTTGGTTCTTACCAGCACAACACTGACTGCATCTTCGGTTGGGGCTATATACAGTGCCAACACCTCATCGGGATCGGGTTTTTGGAGGATCGGGATCGTTGCCAAGTATTCTTTGATCTTTTGGAAAGCTTCTTCACACTCAGGGGTCCATGCAAACTTGTTCTCTTTCTTGAGGATTTTGAAGAAGTGCTTGCATTTGTCCGATAATCTTGCGATGAATCTCCCAAGTGCCGCTATGGATCCGTTGAGTTTTTGGACTTCTTTCAAAAAAATTGGGGATGGCATTTCTACGATGGCCTGGATTTTAGCGGGATCGACTTCGATGCCCCTCTTCGTTACCAAATATCCGAGGAACTTTCCTGATGTGACACCGAAGGTGCACTTTTTCGGGTTCACTTTCATGCTGTATTTCCTCATTGCACTAAAGATATCTCTCATGTCCTGAAGGTGATCCTTGCGCAGTTTACTTTTGACGGCATATCATCAACATAGACTTCTAAAGTTTTCCCTATCCATGGCTTTAAGATTGCATCAACCATCCTATGGTATGTTGCCCCTGCGTTCCTTAATCCAAAGGGCATGCGAGTGTAGCAGTAGATCCCGTATGGAGTGAAGAATGATGTGTGTTGTTGGTCTTATTCTGCCAGGGCTATCTGGTTGTAACCAGAATATCCATCCATGAACGATAGTTCTTCGTGGCATTCTACAGCTTCCACCAATTGATCGATGCTTGGGAGCGGGTAGCTATCCTTCGGACATGATTTGTTGAGATTGGTGAAGTCGATGCATATCCTTACCCCACCGTTCTTTTTTGGTACGATGACCATGTTCGAGATCCACGTGGGATACCTAACTTCCTTTATGAATCTCGCTTCCATAAGTTTGTTAAGTTCCTTCTCAACTGCCTGATGATATTCTGGTGCCACCTTGCATAATTTCTGCCTGAAGGGGTTTGTGCCTGGATTTATCCGAAGTTCGTGTTGTATGATCTTGGGATCGATCCCTGGCATATCTGCTAGCTTCCATGCGAAGAGTTCCACATATTCCTTGAGTAATTTTATTAATGCTTCTTCTCGATCTTTATCCATTAAAGTACCTATCTTGATCATCTTGGGATCTTCTTCTGTTCTGATGTTGATCTCTTTGGTAGGTTCAACTGGAGTGAACGTAGGTTTTGGTTCCCCTAGGAGAGGAACGTTTTTTAATTGCTATTTGGTGGACTCTTCGGTCTCCTTTGCTCCTGAAACGCTTGCTTCGGTAGTTAGAATGGTGTTACTCTTTGTTAGGCTTTTCCCTGTAATTTCTTCAAGGTATAGGTCGATTGCATTGTCTTTGGCCTATGCTTTGTTTTTGCCCCTTCGGGATTTGCGTTGCTTTTCTTGTTCACTGTTGAGTTGATTTTGCTGAGCCTGGCATTCTCGTGCGGTGACTTGATCGCCTTTGATTTCCATTTCCCCTTCGGGAGTTGGGAACCTAAGGTATTAATGATACATTGCTGCTACTCCTTTGAGTTTGTGTACCCACCTTCGTCCGATGATGGAATTATAAGGGGACATCGCATCTATTACGTTGAATCTGGTAGTGACCTTCATCGGTCCGGCCTTGACCTCCAGGACAATATCCCCTAGGGGCTTCGTTGCTGCCCCGTTGAATCCGTAGATAGTGTAGTAAGAAGACATTAGTTGTTCATCAGTCAATTTCATTCATTTGAAAGTATCATAGAATAGGATGTTGACTGAGCTCCCTCCATCGATCAAGATCTTCTTTATATTCCATCGTGAGACAGGCAGCGTGAGAACCAAATGGTCGTTATGATGTTCCATGTCTTCCTCAACATCATCGGCAGAAAAAGTCAGTGGTGCATTCATCCAATCTTCGTGTCCATCTACTTCCTCTCCATCGATCTTGTATAGCTCACAATAGTACTCGAATTGTTTCCTCAATCTCTTTCCGATTTGATCAGTCAGTGATGGGCCGCTGGGCTCTGAGCAGGAAATTGTGTTGATCGTTCATTCATTCCAAGGTAGGTGGACTTGCTTGCTTCGATGGGTCCTTTCTTCGGGTTTTGGCTTTTGAACATATTGCTTAAGATCTCCAGCGTCGATCAGCTTCTGGATCATTATCTTGAGGTTCTTACACTTCTCTGTTTGGTGACCATTAAAGCAGTGGTACTCACAGTAGTCCCTTGACTTCTCGGATCTCGGTGTCTGCTTTCCCTTAGACCATGGTCATTCGAGGTTGGCTCGGTCCTTGATTTCCCTCAATATGCATACATAGCTTGTGTTAAGCTTTGTGTAAACCTGATTTTCGAATTTTTGATCGTTGCGCCGATAGTCATCTCTTCGTCCTCTCTTATCTTCGTTGAAACGTTCGGTTGAGTTAGTCCTTTTTGAGCTGCTGGCTTGCTCCACTGAGTTTGTACGATGAGATTTCTACATCTGCGCCCTAGGGTTGTCTCGCTGGAAATCCTCCAGCCTGGCATGCTTTTCGATGATTACCCGGAGATCTCCTTCGGTCTTGGGGTTACTTCCATGAATCTCGACAAATAACAGGATCATCCTATCCAGTCCCCACTTGTAACAATTGATGTTAACTACCGGGTTAACGTTCCCTATTGCTTGACAGATCTTGTGCCACCTGTCTGTGTATTCTCTGATCGTCTATTTGAAAGCAACTGCTAATGAGAAGAGTTTGTCCATTCCCGCATTAACAATCTTGTTGTACATGTAAGTCTCCAAGAATACCTCCGTGAGTCGGCTATAGGAATCGATAGAGTTAGGTGGTAGGTTATCAAACCAGGATAATGCTGATCCTTTCAGGATTGAGGGGAAATATCTGTAGAGGACCACGTCGTCTCGATCCCATCGGGCCATAGTTCGATTATAGTAACGAAAGTGAGCTGCGGGGTCGCTGGATCCATCGTAGCATTCAAATGCTGGGATCAGACATTTTGGAGGAATGATGGCTCTCGCCAGATGTGCGGTTAGTGGTGTAGTAACAGTCTTCAACTGCTTGATTTCCACCATCATCTCAGTACGAAGACTCTCCATTGCGAGGAAATTCTCGTTCCATATAGCTGATAGCCCTGGTATTCGGGTCTCACTATCGAAATAATCGGAATCTTCCGGCACGTAATCAGGGTCGGATGATCTACCCCTTCTTGCAGTATGGCGGTACAGCGGTTCGGGATTGTTGATATTAGCCACTATCATCCTTCGGTCATGGTTCGGCTGTGGTGCTTTAGAATTTGCCTCGTCATGTTGGTTTGCCACCTCTACACTAAAGGCAATCTTATCTTTAAGTTATTGATTCTCTCATGCAAGTAGCGCCACCGCATCAGCGTATACCTTCTAATTTCTTTTCAACTCTTCGAGTTCTGCTACCAGTTGGATGGAATGGTTCGATCCTTGGTTTGGAGTACCTATTCGTGCTTGTCCTCCAGTGGCAATGGTATGATTTTCATCCACAGTCTGGATTAGTGGGACTTGCGGGTCTATAGGTAAAACCTGGAGCTCCATCGGCTGAGGTGCTGGCCGGTTTGCCATTAGCGGGGGTTGAGCAATCATCAGAGGTTGGTTGTGTTTATTGGTCAGTGGCATCCTGTAAATAGGTTGTTGCATCATTGATTATGCAACCCCTTCTTGTTGTTCGCTGGCGCGGGTTATTACCGTCGTCTTTGCTGCATCGGCTTTGGCCACTGCAGCTTTGAGGGTTGTCACTGCTATTGCACTGGTATCCAGTGGTGTGGTACTTTCTGCGGCATCCTGTCTTTTACTTGCCGCCTTCAGCTTCTCACCCTTCAGCTTGCTCCATGTTACGACCGGTGTTGTTCTTGGTGTCTCTTTTGACGAAGCCTTAGCTTTTCCCATATCTTTTGTTTTGTCCATGTCCTGCAAGAATAAATTGTTGGCAAGGAAGACATATCCACGAGGGTTTTGTTAGTAACAAGCATAATGATGATGTGAGAGAAAACGAAGATATTTTTTGTTAGGGGTGTGCTAAAACACAATCATATTACGGATCTGCCAAAGTGAAGGTTATTTTGAAACAGAAAGCATAGATCCGAAGACTTTTAAAAGAGAAAACAAATAACCAAAGATAGGTCCAGAGATATTTTATGAAAAAACAAAGATCCAAAGATTTTTACAAGAGAACATGGATCCAAAGATTTTTACAAGAGAACATGGATCTAAGGATTTTTGCCGATAATAAATTCAATCGTTTTTGCATTTTGAGTGGATCTTTCAAATCTGTGGGTTTTTGTAGTGAAAAAGTTTTATTTTGCCTAAAAACCTATTAAATTTGTTTGTTTTTTTTTTTTTTTTTTTTGTCACCCAAAGTCTTCATTGAAGAACAGTGTTGGGTGATAAAAGGGGTTCACAGGGAAAGATAAATATTTTACCGGGAAAAAAAAGTCCATGTTTCTAGTGCCAAATTGTGAACACAAATGTAATGAAGATAGCATCGTGTCCACAATCAAAGTTCGTTGTGCTGATGAAATACATTAATGGTTAAAATAAATACAAGATGGTGTCTAAACTTCTATTGGAAACTCTGAGCCTTCGGGCTCGTCATTGTCTCAATTCTGCTTTGCATCATAGGTACGTATATGATGATTAAAATGATGCATAATAAAAATATATCAAAGCCATAAGTGCAGAATGTAAATGAGACGACGATTTACATGGTTCAGCTCTAAGGCCTACGTCCACGGGGTGTTAGGTTTTTCACTATGGATTGATTGTAATTACAGGTTGTAGTCAAATGACTCTGAGTAGGGAACGAAGATAAAGGAGATAGATCAAACTCATACCTAAAGATTACAATTTCTCTCTTACTAAATAATAGTTCTCTCTCCTAGAATTCGTCGACCCCCTCTTCTCTCTTTGAGTGGAGTATTTATAGGTTATTCTTGTGGGTCCCTCCTATAGATATAGCCGTTTACTTATCATCTTGGTTAGTGTGCCGAACCCGATGATATCTTCGTAATGAGCCGATGAGTCCAGCGGGATTGCTTTATTACGATGATCCACCTCTGTTCCTTCCATAGGAATTGTGACACGTAACCTATGTTCGTAGCATTTAATGCTGGTGGTTGGGGTAGTATGCACGCGTCAGACAGCTGTTATTGCAGGTGTCGTTTCGATGTCAGTTCGTCTTCATCTTCACCGTCTATTACGAAATCATCTTGGGATTGAGTAAAGTGATTTTATACTTTTCTTCCGTGCTTCACAACTCTTCCCCTATGTTGTGCTCCTTAGATTTGTGATCGCTGGATCCATCTTATGATGGATACGTGGCAGATGATGATCGATCCCCTTTTGGTGCTGCAACGTGGCATGATGAGTTGATGTTCCTTTATCTTATGGCATACACGTGTTTTCTTCTTGACACATGGTCGACCGTTGATTATGTGTATACAAAACCAACTATCAATTTCCCTTCATATTGCTCAACTACTATAAATTGTTGTACTGTGATCTTTTAACTCAACGATGTTCACTTTGAATAATGAAAAATTTAAACGATTTCAATCAAACATCAGCAAGAATCACCCAACATAGATAAAATATACTCAGTAAGCAATTTAAATCATACAAATTAAGAAGACATTGAGAAATGAAAAATTAGGGTCTCCACAGAATCTAAGATAAAAGAGAAAGATGACATAACCGATACCCAAATGTTGATAGTTCTGGTCGATCATCCCGTTAAATTACAAGATTTTGAAGTGCTTTCGATTTAGAGATGAAATTGTGCTAGAAGCTTTTGCGGCGAGCAGGATTTGGCGGCGGTAGGATCCGTTACTTGTACACAATATACGTATTGCTCTTTCAAAGTGAAGGAGGTGAATGAGGGACAACCAACTTGCTCTAATTTTACCTCTACATGGCACACTTTCAACCCTCATTCGGTCCAAACTCTATCGTACGCTCCTTCGTGCAAAAGATTGGTTAATAGTGTCATACTAGACGCGAGACTGTCTTCCTATAGAAAAATCATCATCAGTGGAAGACTGTCCCCCGTGTGGGCATAAAATGGGGTATTCACGGAGACGGTTGCCCGTGTATAAAGATATTTTATTTTGGACGGGGGACAGTCCCCCATATAGTCTCATATTTATCAAATCTAAAAGGTTATGCATGGTGGCTTCCCTCCTTCATATGAACTTGGTCCTCCTTTACTATGAAGGAGTTAGTCTCCAAATGAGATTACTTATAAGAAGTGCTCTTACACAGACAATTGGGCTGCAGAATTTATAACCCAAGAGCATCCGATCGCCACTGCAGCCCCAGGGGAGTCAGAAACAGATACTTGGAGAGTATCTGCATGATCTTTTTTGGCATCCCACCAAAAGTCGTGCCCACGGTTTTATCGCGCTGCAATAGTGTCATACGTAATCTCAAGAGCCTCAACTTTCTTTAGAGCAGAATGGGGAAATGCACTCTTCGGATATACCTATATATATGACACATACACAGTTGATCGGATTTTTACGGTGGTAAGAAAGGGGTTTCGTTGATCGAACTTGTAATGATTGATTTTTGGATTTAAATCATAAAACTAGCATATATGTACGAGATAATAACAATGTTCTTTTTTTTTTTTATATATAGAAAAACGAGAGACATACCCTTAGGAAAGGGCAGTTACTCGGCAGTTACAATATCACTCAAATGCCCATCAATATCATCTGACTATGGTATAATAAGAGTAGAGTTTTCAAGCATACCAGGTTGGATCTCTATTGACTGAATCTGATTAAAGATACATAAGATTTGGTCCTTTCCAATTAAAGTTTTCAAGGCCACTAGAATTAAAAGCTAAAGTATGTAATTTAACTGCTGTAACGTTTAGCTACCTGTCTATCTTGATCAGCTTTCCCAGAACAAAAGAAACTGCTTCAAAATTTCCATCTCCCATATGTTGATGATCCTGGTTGAATTTTTGTTGTACTTCATTTTGGTAAATATCCTGTATTGCTACCAGAGTTCTGATATCTTCTGTCTGGAAATCCACAATAGTTCTCTGCTTTTATTTGGCCAATTGAATGGCTAGTTCAGCTCCTCACCTGGTTCTTCCGACTTTAGTGATTGAGTCTTTGACATTCCTTGCTCCCACATACGTTCCTGCGTAGTTCATGGCAATAAGGGCATAGTTAGTATACGATATAAACCAACATATAACAAATATTGGAACCCAGTCTTTATGATGATTTTGGGGATAAAACAAGCTATTAAGCAAATGAGTAAAATCATTGAAGTTGCTGAAGATTTGATGATGATGATGATCAAACATGATTCTCCAGACTTAAGAGGCATAGGGGCAAGAAATAATAGTGTGAGTGATATCTTCTTTAGCATTGTTGCATAATGTGCAGGTGGAGTCAATGTAGTTTAGGATGCTTACAGTTTTGGCATTTGTTGGTAATATTCCCTGAGCACATTTCCACACAAACATCTGAATAGAAGGAGAGGTATCAAGTTTTCATATCTGACTCCATGCAGGATTTTGACTATCATTCTTGCACTTAATTGTTATGTATTTTCCTTTCATATAAGGATTTG
Organism: Papaver atlanticum; assembly: GCA_023531105.1. Lineage (NCBI taxonomy): Eukaryota > Viridiplantae > Streptophyta > Magnoliopsida > Ranunculales > Papaveraceae > Papaver > Papaver atlanticum. The sequence continues at coordinate 3,740,932 of JAJJMB010015449.1, read as the reverse complement.
ACAGTGAATCTTCTGTTGTCAGTTTACCCCCAGATAATAAAATCTTCTTTTTGAACGTTTTTGTTAGTGGATTGGATAGCTGCTTTTTCTTCTCCAGAGAACCAAATGTTAATGATATCCATGTTCCATTCTCCTCTGGTATCCATGAGTTGATTAACAGTGTTGAGTGTGCTTGGACATCGAGGGGGTTTGTTTAGGATTTCCTCTTTTTTATCAATCCATTTATCCACCCAAATTTTGATCATAGTACCATCACCAATCTCCCATCTGTAGTACTTTTGAATGTTGTCCACACCTACTAGAATTCCTTTCCATATCCAAGAATCAGTTCTTTTAGGTTTAATATTAACTCTGATGATAAAATCATTGTTGAAGTGATTGGCTTTCATAGTGGTAGTCCAAAGAGAATCTGGTTCAGAAATCAGTCTCCAAGCAATCTTAGTTATCATGACACTGATGAAAAACTCCATATTTCTAAAACCAAGTCCACCTAGCTCTTTTGGTTTACAGACTCTACTTCAGGCTATGTAGAATAGACCCTTTGGCTTTTCAGAATCCTTTTTCCAGAGAAAGTTTCATTGGATTTATCAATCTCTTGACAAATCTTCTTAGGAATCTTGAAGCTGTTCATCTGGTATATGCTAGAAGTGGATGTGACACTGGATATCATTGTAGTTCTGCCATTTGGAGATAAACTTTCACTTTTCCAACAAGCTAACCTGAATTTAAGTTTGTCTATGCAGGGTTTAAAAGCTTCTATTTTGTTCTTGTTAGTGAAAAGAAGAGAACCCTTATATTTATCTTTAGGATCAATTTGTTGAACTTGCAAGAAGGTGATGATGGTGCTAGTAATGTCAGGATTAGTATTTTTGCTGAAGAAAATACCAGATTTGTAGAAGTTAATCATTTGTCATGAGGCTGCACTAAATTTGTTGAAGATATCCACCAGATTAGTGCTTTCCTGAATATTGGCTTTGCAGAAAACCAAGCAGTCATCAGCAAATAACAGATGATTTATAGAAGGAGCATCAGTACATATTCTGATTCCATGAATGAGGCCATCTTTTTCAACTTGCATTAAGTTTCTGGATAAATCATCCATACATAATATAAAAAGGTATGGAGATAGAGGGTCTATTTGTCTGAGACCTCTAGAAGGTTTGAAAAAATTCCCTGGGCTCCATTCGCCAGAACAGCCAGAGTAGAAGTAGAAATGCATTGGTGTATGAGATTGCACCACTTTTCACTAAAACCCTTTTTTTTTCATAATAACCAGGAGAAAGCTCCAGTTCACTATGTCAAAAGCCTTGGCCATATCAATTTTAATTCTCATTAATCATTTATCACCTTTCTTGCCATATCTTAATGAATCATTTCATGTGCTCTGGCCATGTTATCAGAGATTTGCCTTCCATGGATAAAATCATATTGAAAAGGGGATATAAGTTTGGGTAGAAGAGGTTTGAGTCTTTTGGCAATGAGTTTGGAGATGATTTTATAAGTGGTGTTGCATAAGGATATGGGTCTGAAATGAATAGGGCTGGTTGGGGAATCAGTTTTGGATATGAGGGATATGAATGTAGAGTTCATTTCAGTTAGAATGAAACCAGAAGTGAAAAAGTTTTGAACCATGTTAACCAAGTCATTTCCAACTATCTCCCAGTTGGCTTGAAAAAAGTTTGGTGGGAAGCCATTTGGACGAGGGGCTTTATCACCTTTCATATTGAAAAACACTTCTCTGAATTTTTGAGGCATCAGGGGTGGATATGAGGTGTTCATTTTCAGTTTGAGATATAGAAGTGGGTATGAGATTGATGATATCTGGATTTAAGTTTATGTGCTAAGTAGTGGCCATCCTTTTGAAGTGATCTGTGAAACATACTGAGATGTCAAAGCTGTCAGTTATCCATTCTCCCCTGTCATTCTGAATATCATCAATCTTATTTCTTCTCATCATTTTTCTAGCAGAATCATGAAAAATTTTGGTATTTCTATCTCCCAATTTAATACTTTGATCCCTATTTTTGTTTTTTCCAAAAACTTTCTTGGATGTCATACCAGTGTTTGATGTTGTATTTTGATTCTATAGTAGCAGAACCTCTAGAATTATCAAAAACATTGTTGGTGATCCATTCAAGTTTAGCCTTGATGTTCTCCAAGTTGGTTTTAATATTACCAAAAACCTCTATGTTCCAAATCTTGATTTTGATCTTGATCTCTCTCAGTTTTTTAGAAATTATATAAGCTGAAGATCCCGAGTGTTGTTGACTCCAACATTCTGCAATAATAGCTTTACAATCCTTGTGATCCAACCAGGGACCAAAAGGAATGAATCCAGGTTTCCAGTTGGGGTTAATGTTAAGAAAGGTAGGGTTATGGTCAGAACCTATGGCAAGTAAATTAGATATGGTGTTATTAGGGTGTAAAGTGATCCATATATCATTAGTTAATCCTCTATATAATCTATGCTCAGTAAGAGCATTGCCAGTTCTTCTGTTGGTCCAAGTGAAGGGATAGGCTGTGTAACTAAGATCAGTTAAGGATAGATCATCAATCTTATTATTAAATATCTCAGCTTCAGTTTGGTCAATGGGGTGATTACTAAATTTTTCATACTCATGAAGCACAAAGTTGAAATCACCCATGAAAAGACGAGGGTCCCAAAATATACCTCAATCTAAAACTTTTTCACCTATAAGTCCTTTTCCGAAAGTGATTGTCTATAGACTGAGTCGAGACAATACAACTAATCAGTTCACACTTCGTGTGATCGTTTATGGATACGAGATCGAGACAATACAACAACGAAGTATGTTTACTTGATAATAGGTTCGGACTTAACCAAACTCTAGGGATTGTCTATCAAGTAAAATAGGAATTGACGTTTGTGTATTTTACTTCTAATTATAATAAAACAATTATAATTGCGGAAATAGAAAAGTAAAAGACACATCAAGATTTTGTTAATGAGGAAACCGCAAATACAGAAAAACCCCGGGACTTAGTCCAGAATTGAATACTCTCATAATTAAGACGCTATACAAAATCAAACCAACTTCGTATAGTTGAGACCAAGCAACTAAACCTATAGTTCACCTAGTTTCCTTAGTATCCCTGCGCCTCCAACTTGCAGTAAGTCACGCACTTGGAACAATTCCTTTGGTTCGTATTCCAAACAGTAAAGGAACAACAAATCTGTTCGGTAACAACTCTTTTCAAACAACGTGATATGAGTTTGAAAAAGGCTCTTCCGTTTAACCAATAAACTCCTTTGCCGGGTCCTTAGATCAATCTCTCAACAACTACCGAAGTAATTGTTAGACTATGCAATCAATACTATTAATCACAAAGAAGTTTATTGATGCCGATCTACTCAACTAATCAATCCAATCTATCACAAAGATAAACCGGTTATAGTTGGATCCCTTTCCAGCCGAAACAAGTATTGATGACACCAAAGATTATGAACCCAAAAATTATTTTTGTCTTCAAATCTTCTTTGATCTTCAATCAGCACCTGCACACAATCAACTTGAATCTCTTGTGATCAATCACACACAGAACGGAGTCTGTTAACGTTGGATTATCATAAGACGTCTTTAGATCTACAAACAGTCTAAAGATCCCCGTCGAAACTTCGATCTAGTTTGAGTGAATCTTATATCAGAAGAGAAGATTCTCAAGCATAAACAAACTAGGTGTAATCAAAGTTCAACAACCGTTAGTCAATCAAATCAATCGAATACTAAAATAAACTACAATTATCTAGTTTCCCACCAATGGTACTAATAGAGCTTCTCAATCCCAAAGATGTCTTTAAACCGAGCGGCCGTAAGAGATTTCTCCTAATTAGGGTACTTTCCTCTCCGATAGGCGGCTCCACCAGTAACAACATAACTGAGGTAGTTTTGCTGGCTCTGAGGATTAGTTTGCTAGAAATGCAAACTTCAATATTTATAGACAAGGAAGTTTGGACACCAAGGAATTTCCAAAACCGAATATTCTCAAAGATATGCAATAAACACAAATTCGGTTTTCATAACTCCTGGAAATGCACTGTCCAAATATTGACCGAAATCCCAATAGAAAAATCTATAATCAGTAAATGCACATTACTAATTATTATTTTCTAAAGATATGCATTTAATTGCTGGAAATTAAATAGCATATAAAAACTAAGAAACCTTAATTAAAAGATTCTCAATTTATTTCGATCCTGGGATTCTCCTTTAGCTATTAAGGAATATCTTTGAACAATTAATGATAAGAGTTACTGCACATGTTCAAAGTATGTCGACATCTTTACTTTGCAAGTCTTTTTTCATACTTACAATCTTGGAAACGATTTTCCACACTTCCAAACAAGTTTAGAATTGGTTCATCTGACTTCCAAGAACTATGTGATTGTTTATCCTATCAAATCACCAATCATGGGTTTCACGGTTCTACCAAAACAAGTTCGGTTCTACCTCCATGTGAGTACTGTGCATAGTCACGCTAGTTACCAAAACTCGGTTGACTAGGTACTAGGATCGGTTCCCCACATACTTATGGTAACTACCTATATTTGGTGCACATGTCCATAGGATCGGTTCCCCCAAAACTACAAACTTGTTGCACATGTTCATAGGATTGGTGCCCCCATCTACTAAAAACGTGTTGAACCTCTTACAAGGATCGATTCCCCTCTTGTAAATTTGTTGCACCTCTTACTAGGATCGGTTCCCCAATGGCTAGATAAAAGTTGCTATTTACAAGGCATCGATCATACCATCTTGAGTGATTACTTAAGATCGGTTTCACTAATAAAAGTCATACCAATACATAAGTTAGGCCTTGTGAATAGTTTTACCAAGATACATAAACAAGTTTATGAGTGGTTATACTAAACACACATATTGGTAATTCAAAATAGATTTGCAATGAATAACAATACCAATAAGCCTAGCGATTTCCCTTTCGATTCACAAAACAAGTTTATGAACTTACTTCCTTGAAACGAATGTAAAACATTCTTTACTAGGATGAAATCTTCACTCATAACCATACATAATCACAATAGCATTCATATGATCATGTCGATGTCTTATATACAAAGTTTAATGGTTAAGCAATAAACCTCGTATTGTATTCCTTAATACTATGTCTAACTAGAGGATCATACACAGCTTCGCAGTTATGTTTTCAATATGCACGACTTGAAAGATACGTTAGGGAATGAAACAGTTCAAGTCAAATATTACCAACCTCAAGAGGAAGGATGATGTTGTCGTTGTAGCTCCATACTTCTTCACATTCTTCGAGTCTTCATGTAATACTTGTAAGTCTCATATCCTAACACTTTCAAGCTAACCTATACAAAGTTGACTCTAGTATATAATCAAGCAACTCTTTAAATGGGTTTTGATTCACTAAAATATGACAACCAAACTTGACATACCAACGCTTGGTGGGTTCAACCGAGCTATGCTCTAACAACCCATAATGACCCAAGGAAAATTATGACTAGTAGCATTTTTTTCAATCATTTTCCAGGATTTAATTTTATCAGGAGTGGTATAAGGACTACTATGATACCATGTGAATATCCAGGTATTACCTTCTTAGGGAGTTATTATGGCATTTATGTGGTTGTTATAGAAGTCTTGTATTTCTAATTAATGTTTGTTTTCCAAGCTAAATCTAGCCCCCCAGCAGTGCCTCTGAAACCATGAGGTCCAACAAACCAAAAATTAGTAACTCCTATCTTTTCTAATATAAGCTTAAGATTATGGGATTTCTGTTTTGTCTCAGCTAGAAAAAATATATCAGGGTTTATTTTACTTAGCATGTCATTAAGTTATCTACTAGTATTAGCTTTTCCCATTCCTTGGCAATTGTATGTCATAACTATAAAAAAAACTACCAGAAATAGGAAATTCTAGGATAAGAGAAGATGATAATAATGTATCCTATAATAAGAATATTGTGAGTGATGTGAATGTGCTGATTAATGCAATTAATATACCTAAACATAACATGCCAGTTAGAAAGAGGAGTAAAGCAAATCATTATGATAAGTGTAGAAAATACCTCAGTTCTTATGAATGGATTTGTGCCCTCAGGGTTGCTAGTAGTCAAGTTGTGGTCAGACTGTCCATGCTCCTCCTGCCCTTCATCATCAGAGTAACCAAAGCCTGGTGGGTAGTCCTTGATCTTTTTAGTTTGAAAAGTGGTGCACTCCATGTTGTCCAAAGTTCTACCTTTTCTCTTTTATTCAAGAGTTGATTGGATGTATTGACCATGAGAAGTAGATGTTTTCTTTTCCAGCTCCCCCCCCCCCCACCACCACACACACACACACACACAAAAGTTGCTTGTCATGGTTTTTGAGAGTGTCTTTTTGACTGGATTGGATTTCTGATAGAGTAGGTAAATCAGAAAAAGGGTTTGGGATAATTAGAGAAACTTTAGGGAATATATCAGCTCCATACACCTCAAAATGCAGAATATTGTTGTGGAGTCTAGCAGCATCTTTGATATTAATTTCTTTTCTCTTAGCCAAAGCTTCTTTTGGTTTATGGGCATTGGTTATTTTCTTATTTTTCCTTTGACTAGCAGAGGCATCAGAGTAGGATGTCTGAGCATTATCTTAAGAGTAGCCAGCTTTGCCAAAATGTCATTATTTTTCCTTTCCATGATGAGTTTCCTTGAGAAAGTTTCATTTTGGATGCAAATTCTTCAGCAACGTCTTTATCAGAATAACTTCTTCGTTTTGGTATGATGGTTGTTGAAGGTGAATGTGTTGTAAAAGAGATTTGATTATGAATTGGTGTCTATGGGGTGCTTGGGGTTGTGGGAAGATGAATGTTATTGGCTTGGATGACTTCATACTGAGGACCGGGATGATCTAAGATTCTACACCATACTTTAGAGCTCTTATGACATCAATATTTAAAATAACCTCAATGTTTTTCTCATCCTGATCTCCGCCATATGGATTTTTGGCATCTTGATAAATTCCAGCTGGTCTTAACATATTTTTGATGTCTGGGATGATGTGAGTTGGAACTCTTTTTTACAAGAACCCAAGTCATTACAACATAGAAATTGGCTTTATCAATGAAATTTGGTCCTTCTGGAAGTACTTCTGTAAGAACAATGAGCTTTCCAAAGATGCATTTTATTCCTCTCTGTCTAAAAACTTTGTAGTCTTCCATGCTACCTAGCTTGATAGAGTAATAATTTCTTCTCTTTTTTGAGAGGTTGATATCAACATCTTTTTATAGTTCCCAGTTAGAGTTTATAAACTTTGAAATGACTTTGGTTTCATAGGAGATTTTGCACAGAATTTACCAATAAACCACTATTTTCAGTTAACATCTTTCTTAGATTTAATATTTTTCTGGGTTGATGAAAACTTTAGGAAAAAGATCTTCCGGAATGGTTAAGGTGTTATTCATTTGTTATGTAAGTTTATCAATGTTCTCTTCTGGTTTGGATTTTGACGAGGAAGCCATTATGATAATAAAGAAAAGATGAGTTGTGAAGTTGGGTGTATGCAATATAATATGGTACCAATTTACGGTGACATGGTTTTGAACTTTAGTTTGAATTTTGTGTTTTGATTGGTTACTCTGAGAAAGGTACATCACGGGTATAGGTATCTTGAACTGATCAAGGCCAGTTTTACGTAGTTGTTGTTGAGCATGCATAATGTTCCCAAAGATGATATGGAAATTCCATGAGTATATAGTACAAGTGTAGCGTTTAGTTGTGGTGCCTTTGACCCATACATTAACTGAACTATTGACTACTAGCACCTCCCCAAGATTGAACCTGCAAGAACTAAATAATTGTGAACCAGGTATGTCAAGAATAAGTAGGATTGTGAGCCATACCTTAGATTTGCATTGTCCTTCTTTGTGAATGAACTGAAATGGTGGTTTAGTTCCAGATTTATTTTTGTTAGTATTTGTATAAATATCCCGTACCTGTTTCACATGGATTTTCACCTTTGGGCTTTGTCAGTAGGCTGAGATGGTCCTGGTGATACCATGAAAGTTGATGGGCGAAGGAATCATGTGGTTTGTACGTGCGAATTTGTAGCGGATTTGGTTTGGTTCACCAGGACTTGCATGTTGTTCTTTCTTTCCATTTGTCGCAAGGCCACTCCAAAAACCTATCAGAGGAATGTTGCACGCCATTGAGCCGACTGGAAAATTTTGCGTCTTTCTAGTTTTCTTCATAATTACTCTTTTGCATGGGAAGTTGTTCCTAATGTTCCAGGATAAGTTAAATTTCAAGATCCCAAACACCCCCTTAATCTTTAGAGAGAACAAATTTAGGATCCAACTGTTCATCAGTTTCCTATTCTTATGCAGTTGTAGACCTGTATCTTGATTCCAGAGATTAGAATTTTGATAATCAAACTTGAAGCAGCGAAAATCAAGATTGAATCATAGAAAATGCCTCAAATATTTTATAGTGAAGGTGTAATTGTTGAAGAAACTCCATACATACTACAGGAATGGACTCTTGATTGGTACAATCCAAATTATCCAATTTCCAGTTTGTCGTATGGAATAGCCTTTCCAAATGGAAGAGAACCAATTATACCCATAACTTCAACTGGCATTGGGAGAATTTGCGATACAATCGGCAAGTGAAGTTGGAGCAGATGCATGATCAGATACTCCCTGGCCATGGTATGCTTACTTTGCATCAGAGTGTTTTCCCCATAAATCCTCCACAGGTAATTGATATTTCTTTCACAATATATTTTATTTCTTTTCAAGTTTATCTGGATTTTTTTTGAGTTTGTGTGCATGTACATGATCAAAGGCAAGAGGGTGTTGCTTCTTATGTCTAAAAAAATAAGGGTGTTGAAGGTGTTAATGTTGGTATTTGTGGTGGTAATGAACCACTTTCTGGTACAAAACGTTATAATTTTCAGGATAGTGTTTTTGAGATTGGAAGTGGAAGTGGAAGTGGTAATGGTTCTGGTACTAGTCAAGCTGAGGGTGGTGTTGAAAATGGTATCAATGATGATGAGGATGATATTGGTGATTTTGTGTTGCTTGAAGGTGTGAATGCTTCTCAGGATCCTGGTCAGGAAAGGGGTTTATCGGATGGATAGATGTTGTACGCCTCTCATCCTCGCCTTGACCGGATTGTTGTGAACGAAGACGTTTCTTTGATTGGTGATAAACATGTTGTGTCTGGAGGTGTACGCCAAGGATTTGATTCCGTTTTGATGCCTGCACCTGTTAGTACTAAAATTCGAAGGGTGGAAGCTATACCCATACCTGCAAATGAAATAACATTTCCCCTCCTTGATATGATGTGTCCAGTGGTAGGTCAAGTTGCTGAGAATGTATTCACGATAGCTGATGCAGGATATGGAAATCATAATCCACCAAATAGATTTCAGGCACTACAACCACCAGAACATGTGCAGCACATCCCAGATCCAACAACACCAGTCGAGAATGTACCTTTTCCACCTCCTGCCAGGCAAAAAAATCATTGAACCTATCCTCCTAATCGTCCATCCCGTGCAACAAGAGTTCAGACTGAGCAGAGCAGAGCTATGACTCGGAGTGGACATTCTTATCGGCCACAGGATTGTTAGAAAGGTATGACATCCAGAGTTGGTTTTGAAGTAGTTTTTTGGAACAATGCTGACACTCTTTTCATCTACCTTTATAAATAGAAAGTTTGATGTGGTAAACTTTAATCTCTTGTTATGTTTTTTGAACTTGTGCTTGACACTGGAATGTGCTGAGTTCCTTTTGGTTTTATGTAGGTTTTGAAAATGGGTTTGGATGAAGTTATGGTTCACCTGATTTGGTTTTTATATTTTCCTCTTTGATATGAAGAGTGTGATGATTGCTATTAGCTTTTGTGATTGGTATTTTCCTCTCCTTGAACCTGGCCTGATGAAACTGGGTAACTTGTTTAACAACCTGAATTATGGTTGGAGCCTCTTCATTTAGATAATTTTTCAAATTGTTGGTATGCTTGGTGATTTGCGATTTGATTCTGAGTCCATTGGACTTTAGACTTGCAGTGAAATTTTGAAGAAAGTTGTTGTTTAAACTGGGATTGAGTAGCTGATTGGGTAGGTGATTTGTTAAGTGATTGGGTATATGATTGTTGTTCTGATCATTGATTTTCCTGTGATTGTAACTATGATGACTGTGATGGTTGTAGTAACTGGTTTCCATGAGATTCATACAAATTTTTTGATTTATAATAACATTTTGATTGAGAACTAGCAAGAAAGAAGAATGAAAACAGAAGTAGGAAGAGTCAAATGCATAAATTTGAGATTGCAGAACATTTTCATGGAATCCGGCGGGAGAAAACCGATGACAAAGGCCAGAAGCCGACGAGAAAAGACCGTTGGGAGGAAAAAAAACAAGACTAACGGTTAGATTTTGGTCATCAGAACCAGAAAAGAAGAGAGAGTGTGTGTGTGTTGTACACTCGAGAGAGAGGTAATTCTTTTTTATGATATTTTCTTGAAAACCCTCATTCAGAATTGATAATAACAATTCTGAGATAATAACAATGTTCGATAGATACCGGGACTAAGGATTCCACCAAATATTTATATTCATGCGATTCATCTATATATTCTAAACAATTATAGCTCATTCAATAAGAACTTTGACTCTATTTCTTTGCCTAAAGTAGATTTTTAAAATATTAATTGTAAATCTTAAGCATGTCATATCAAAAGAACTAATTCAGCATAAACCATCAAATGAAATAACAATTAATTGAAAAAAAATCATAAATCAATTTAATTTAATGCAAAAATTCATATAAAGCTTTAATTAAATTTACCCCAAGGATGAAATTTGGCTTCCTCTGTCGTCCAGTGATGGGGTTTATCTCCTCATGTTGTAGACACTCTCAAAATATTTTTTCATTGCACATGGTGTTTACAAAGAAGAAAAGACGGAAAATAATATTATTTAGGGAATTTGCAACACTTTTCTGGCGTTACTGAATTCACTGTTACAATAAATGTCGTAAGCTAAAGATATCCGTTGCTAACAGACTGTTACAAACTTTAGATATACGACACTTGATAAACTGACAGTTCTAGACAGTACAATGTTCTTCAGCTTCTTCTTCCCTGTAGCAGCAGAAAAATATGCTTTGCAGCTCTCGATTCCTCTCTGTAGTCTCCCCAACTCTCGATAATCCCTCTGTTACATCCTAACACTCTATATATACTCAACAAACACCACATTAACTCCCATATCGTCTAAAAATGTCCACAATAACTCGACATAAACGAGAATATTTTGTTTATGTTTTTTCATTTTCACGCGTTATTCTGCGTCCAACATACTCTAGCACGTGGTAAACAACTCCTAGGATGAGCATCAAAGCCTCATGTAATCCCCCAAATATAGCATATAATATCATGAGCATCTCTCTCATACTTATCTTGTCCTGTTTTCTCCCAATTCACGCAACATGCCTATTTTATCGATTATAAATGATTTACCAGTCCTGTTTTATCCTGCCAGACTAGTACCAATCCAATTCCGACATTGAATCTCCACAAAACTCGCTACAAACCTCTGTAGCATAAATTAGTGATTTTCTCGTCATTTTCCCAAATTCAAACGAAGAAGAAGGGTGCCCCTATCCAACTGTTGAGTGCCTCAACCATCCGGGGGTTCCTTTACCCAAAACATGGGCGCGTTTAGTAAATTTTCCGGGGGCGCCTTTAACACTTTTGGGGGGTGTCCTAAGTAATTTTGGGGGTGCCTTTAACACTTTTCTGGGTGCCTTTAACAATTTTCTCCGGGGGTTGGGGTGGTGCAAACATTACTTTTTGAGCCACAAGAGTTTATTTCTCCAAAAACACCTACACATATACAAAACACCATAATAAGTACAAAAATGAGCACTAACAAAATATACAATTGAGACCAAATCAGACACAAAAATGTGTTTATCAAATACCCACAAACTTATTATTTTCTAGTCCTCGAGCAAATATAATCTTGAAAATAAAAATCCTAACTCACTGTCGCAGGCATCGCGATTGCGCTTAGCGTGTGCAACAAGACTTTGAACCCTAGGTGGCCATAGTGGCCGAGTTTTAGTCTCTGGAGGGTTTAAAAGAGGTGTACCCACAAAAACTTTTACTCCAAACCTTAGCTACCTATGCAGAATCTAGGAACGACACTAAACAATCTCATTAGTTGGCATACTCTCATTGGCTACATGAGGAAGTACCCTGATCTAGAATCCAATTAGTGTACAGGAGTTTGCACTCAAGCGTACTAAAATTCATATATAAGTGACAAAACTCTAAATAGATAGTTGCACTATGTACATCAATATCCGGAATCAAACAAATCAAATAAATAGATTAAGAATATGGATATAAAGATGAGTTATTTAACGTTTGTTACCCAGCAAATGTCCAACACCTAGCTTTGGTACTCAATACTTAAAATATTAAGAGTTGGTACCTTGACCCGTCGAAGACTGTCAAGTCAAACCATTGACTCAACCTTTTGTTAATTAAATATTAGAATAGCTAGGTAGTTCAACCTTTCCTTATAGGCTTAAGTGTACATACAGGGTACTCATACTTCTATAACATCAGTAAGCATCTAATACCATCATTACTAATAAAATCAATTAATATTTAGGCACACAATTCCAGTTAGCAAAAAAAAAATCAATCACTTAATTTAATTTCATTGTTACAACTTTAAATTAGTTTGGTTTAGTACGTGATAGTGACTACGATGAGAGAGTAACAAATAAGTTGACCTTTTCCTCTACAAAACATATATCAATATACTTAGAGAATGATACATAACAAAGGTGCTTAAATTTGATCAACTTCATGAAAATTAAATTGCTGGTCCGTTTTGGAAAGTATAGTATGGTAGTTTTTTTTAGCAAAACAGATGTGATTTACTTAATATGTGATTGAGAGCCTAATCTGGTCAAGCTAAGGCAGACTACACAAAGGATACGTAGTGGAGTGTATGGATTACATATGACAACACATCACGTTGTTCTTGGTACTTAGCCCAAAGTTTTCCACCGCATATAATCCGTGAATTTACTTGAAAATATCATAAAATATTTGTTTTTGTTATCCAGGTATCCCATTGATATAGTCTGATTTGTCTTGCCCAGATAACACATACGATTATTTCCTTAAAAAAATGATGCCTTTTTTGTTCGTTGATTTTAGAATAATTCAATGGTGACAATTGATATTTAAACGTGAACATCACCCGTGAAATAACGTACTTACATAGATGATGACAGACTTATTTATCTAACAAATTAGAAATTTAGAATATGCAAGCCCAGTTGAATATATATATAATCGTTCAACCAAAGTTTAATTATTTACTTTAAACGAACAAATGGGTTAATTCAGTATTCGCTTTAATAAAGTATTTCGAAAAATTTAAAAAAATTTAAAAACAAATTAAAATTTAAAAGCAATAAGTCTAAATCATAAAAGAGCAATCTAAGAAATTCATTCCGAATTGAAAAACGGCCTGATGTGAATAAGAAGTTTTCGAATTACGAAACAATAATTAGGCGAAAAATAAGGTTAATTATGCAAAAGCTATTGAAGGTGATCAACCAGTTGCTAATGCGAACAATATATATAAACTGACGTTATAGCAAACCTAACCAAGAATATAAATTGACGAAAAAAGAAAGATCCACTAAAAGCTATTCCCATAAGGGATACATGTCTTTGACACATCCATAAAATTCAATTTTTTCTCTTTGGGCGTTCCACTACTCTTGCATATGTATATTCTTTTTCGAGTCTAGATTATATATATATATGTTGGCTTTGACATTGATTCAAAATTCTGTAACATGTGGTTCTGATTTGATTTGAACTCATTAGATTTTCGTGGACTAATGTCATGTATTTGTAAATTCCATGTTCATATCAACCCCATGGGAAAAGATAAATGCATGTTCATGGTTCACACACAGTTTTTATGACCTAACCTTCTAAAAAGGTAATCAGTTTCTTGAGTGCTAAGGTCCTTTCCCTCATTTTAGAAGACTTCTTTGTTATTTAAATAAGCCTTGTTATGTGACAATAGGATATTAATGCTTCAATGCTATTTATCGTCGTTTTTAACCTGATCAAATTGATGCAACATGAAAAACTGAAAAATGTATTACCATTCCAAAATGTAAAAACCGCCATCCTTTGCTTTCCCAGCTCTTTCCTTCTTGTAGACCAAAGGGTAAGAGTAGCGACCCATTGTTGTTTATAAGAAAATAAGGTTTTGTTACAGCGCCATCAAGTCTGTAAGACATTATAACTAAGAGTAGTTCAGAAGCATCGAAAGGGAATAAATAAAAAAGGCACTTCCGTTTACTCGCATTCCATCTAAACAGGTCTGGGGATATTGGTGATGGCGCCAGCTATTGATTCTTAATTCTTTCAAGAAAACTCAGTTTTCCCAACCACAATTTCAAATCATGTAATTTTAACATGTTGGATTTGTTCATATGCACCGGTGAGTTAATTGGTTGGATCCCAAAGTGGAATGCGAAGTATTTGGGCAGGTAATTGTGTCAATTTTTTATGAGATATACATTCGAAAAAAGGGAGTATAAATTCACGAAACCTAAAGCAATAAGATCATAAGAATTAGAGCAGAATCTTATTACTGGTTACCTCGATTGTCATATTGTGTCAAAAAATGGAACCCAACCATTATACCTGCTAATACACCAACAAATCGAAGTTAACATGACTGAACAAATATAGCCTCCACATATACCAATTCAATGTATTTTTTAAATCACCAAAACATTCAATGTATCCACTACGCTACACGTTTAAAAATGGTAAAACATTGAACACTGAAGTGGATAGTAAGAGACTACCCTGAACTTAGACTGGTTGCTTTAGTCATCTAACTACCCCATCCTTCGTACAATTAGGTGGTCAAAATTTTTATTTAAGTGTGGAGTCGGGTTTGTGATGCACCACAATGAAGCAATTAAGGTATATATTAGAGGAATTATTTTACAAAACCGTTAATGAATAAGCCTTAAACTATGATTATAGTGGGCAGTAAACATGCTACAACCCTCTAAATTTAAGTCAATTTTCCTGTCACTGATTTTTCAATCAATACGACAAACAAAA
The DNA here is from genome assembly GCA_023531105.1 of Papaver atlanticum. NCBI lineage: Eukaryota > Viridiplantae > Streptophyta > Magnoliopsida > Ranunculales > Papaveraceae > Papaver > Papaver atlanticum. The sequence continues at coordinate 3,725,760 of JAJJMB010015449.1, read as the reverse complement.
TCCTTAAAAAAAAAGGGTACACAAATCATATATAGTATCTCATCATATCGAGTCTCTCTAGCAGACTCAACTTTTGTAAAAAGTTGCTTCATTAACTATAGACTCACTTTTTGTCTTTATGAACTTGTTGACAACCACTGAAGAACGATAAACGAAATAAGAAGTCAAGTTCTTAGTGGTTGTTAAAATTTTGATCGAAGTATAGTTCTTGTATTATTAGTTTGATTCGACCGTCCATCTTTTGAAACAATGTACTGGTAAATATGTCCACCCAAACTAACCTTCAGAACTCAATTATGGTGAATCAACTCTTTTTGCAATGAGTTGACTGCGCCAACATTCCGAGCTAAGTTGATATTCATAACAAATCCCATATGTACCTGCCACAGACCAATTCACTACATTGGATTAATATGTAATCAGTCTCTATTTCAAGATATACGATATGTCTAAATCTTACAGTCTTGTTATACTCATTTGCATGTGGGAAACAATATAAACCCAGTCCCATTTGGAGATTCTTGTTTTCTTGCAATTGTGCCATTTTATTCAATGTGTTCCGAGATAACTAAAGTCGGACACTGAACCTGACGTGATTCGAACACGCAGCCTTCTAACATGGAGTCAGACGCGCTACCATTGCGCCACAGATTCATAATCGTGCACGTAAATCAGGGGTTAGTTTAAACAGTGAGGGAAGCCCAGAAGGTCCAGCCATGGGATCCACATAACTCAGATGTTTATATGGCTTCTGGTTACATAGAAAAAACATGATTTATATATGGAACTCAGATAGCTAGTATAATTATGCGAACATGTTACAAATTTGTAAATATAGAATTGATAAAATTGATCTACTGACTTGCAACTGCGAACAGTCAACAGACGACAACCCTATGAATATGACTCGATCCAGTCAATTTTCAACAACAATAAGTAAAAACAAAGCCTATATGGTACTCATCATGTCAAGTATCTCTAACAGAAGTAGTAATGCTTCAGTGCTTGACAAAACTTACTTCATTAACCACTAACCACATACTCATCTTTTATCACTAAGAAGTTGTTGGCAGAGAATGAGGAACGACCAACGGAACAGGAAGTTGCTGCTAAAATTTTGGTCGAAAAAATGTATATTTCTTATACTATTAGTTCGATTCTTAGGTCCATAGTTCGAAATAATGTACTGGTAATCATGCCCACCCAAACTAACCTCTTATCAGAACTCTATATCTTATTCAGACCAATGCATATGATAATGAAGGAAATTGAAAACAAAAGAGTTCACTTAATATTGGTATTTCATTTATTTTTTTAAGCATATTGGTATTCATGAACTACATTGTACCATATAAGTTCATTTGATATTGCATGCCCTTATATTCTGCTGGTTATCATTAGTTATAAGACCTGAATAGCAAAGCAATTAATCATTCTCTATACAACACAACATACCTTTAAAGTTCATTTGAACGACAACCCCTATGGTGGATCACTCGCCATGTGCTCAACCACTGCCTGCACACCCATATATACCTTCTCAATGCCCAAATGCTAAGAACTCTTGATCCCAGTGGCTAAACATCTGCAATAATAATCACAATATCAATACATAATACGCTATCTAGTCGCTAATAAACAAATCTAGGAAAATCAAATGGCAAGCACGATTTGTAATTACTCTTTGTAGGATTCTCATAGTATTGGATATTTCTTCCCATGGAAAGTAACCTGATTTGCTTTCACGTGCCTGTTCTTGGCATCAACCTTTTGTCCACAAAGTACAATCGCGATATTCTCACATAACCTACAATAGCAACCATGTAAATTTGAACACACTGAAGACCCATACCGTCTGATATCTCAAGGCACCATCACTTCAACGTGGACAACAGAAAACAATAGAGGAAACACACTTTGAACGAAGCCTGCAAAATCGGCAAGAAACAGAAACCTTATGCCATGTTTATTTTCCTATTAAAACAAACCAAACAAAAACAAAACGGAGAGAGTTGGCGGAGATCACATAAAATCAAACAATTTTGATGCGCACCATCCTATGATCAGGTGTAGCCTAGGAAACTACCACGCGTGCAAGAGAAAGAGAGTTCCTCCTGCTGCAATAGCTCACTCTCTTTCCCCCTCTTACCTCAAAAGAAAATTATCCACATAAATCTTCCCACTCCAAGTCTATTATCATTCATCGGAGGAGTAATACTCAATACGTTCAAGAGAACAACAGAAGTAGCAACGAAGTTGAATGTTTCCCAGCTGTGAGGGTTCTCCGATCCAGAGGAGGCAAGGATAACACGATATGGAAATGGTCTCGAAAGCATACTCAGTCTTAGAACTACCACGTTCTCAGAAGCATTATGGTCCTCAAGCGGATGAATATTACCTGTAGGCTGTTTTATAGGTTCAGTAAGGAAGTTAAGTTATATGTTACAGCAACATGTCCATTGGGCATTTAAGGAACTCTCCACATGGTAATCAGAGCAAACCCCTACGGCAATACGTTACTGTAAAAGTACCAACAAACAACTAACACACAATCAAATTGCAATTTATTCATATGTGGAACACATTAGGAGATAGCTTTACCCAGTAAACAAAACACAAATGAAATCTCTAGGTACAGTTAAAGCAGATACACTTACTGAATATCTTACAACTACATAAACATTAGCAGAAGAACTTACAAATGTTCAGTGATAAACCACCTTGTGTAGCTCTGAAACTTGAATTGAATGCTAGGCATCCAAGAACACCTCCCCCAAGCCTGCAAAATTCTTTTGGAAGTAACAATGAATGTGTTTGAAATGCAAAACCAAAACGCAAGACTCACAAAAGTATAATGATTGTAACCCAAAAGTAGCAAACACCACGAATCAAAGCTTTATATCTTCTGTCTGTTCTTCATGTATTTACATAGTTAAAATGACCAAATGATGTTTTAACCTTGAAAGTTACAAATTGAGACTCGATTAAATGGACCATGTTTGCACGATAAACAACATTTACCAGATTATGAGAAAAACTGAAAATGTGTCTGCGACAAAGAAGAACGGTCCATGACTTTGTCATCAGTAGTTGCTATCACTTTCACGCTCTGAATCGTAAGCTCAAGGTCAAACAACACATGTGTAACATATGCAACAGCAATTCAACTTCCATTTTAGCACCACAAAGAACCAAAATGTTTCAAAATATACAATCATTATTAGCCTATCATTAACATGTAACAACCCCATCGATAGTTTACCCAATTAGGGTAAAACAGCTGCTACCCTAAAGAAGTTAAATTGAACTCAATCCAAGTTTTTCAATATATATATATATATATATTCATCAGCTTTAGGGGTAAACCCTATTAAAGAAAAGTTTAATTCAATTCAATCCAGATCATTTGAGCTAATCATCTGCTTGTACCGCCTACTATTTAAAATTTCTAAATAAAAAGCATATATACAAAAAAAAAAAAAAAAGAGTAAAGCAGGTTGTTGATAGTCCACCAAATGATCAGCGAAATTATGCAACTTAAAGAATGAATGTAAAGAATTGAAATCCTGAATCTAACTCCATTAGCTCCATTAACCTCCCATTAGCAAAACTATAATATTAATAAACTTTATCAAACATTTTTTTAAAAAATTCTGAATTATTTTAAATTCATGTAACATCAGCTAAAAATTAATGATCTGAAAACCTAAACTATCTGCTTAATCGAAATTAAAAAGCTATTAAAATCCTAATAATCCCTCGAACAAACAATATCATCAGCGAAGCAATGAACCAATAGTTTAGATTACTTGCCATTAGGTTAACTAAATCTCAAGATCAAAGGTCAAAGGTTAACTAAAAATACCTTAATAGGAACTGCATCCTATGATAAATCTGAAGTAGGCATTTTCACGAACTGTATATGCAGTACAATCCCTCCCTCCCGAGTAAGAACCAATTCTTGATCTTCACTTGATCAGCACAAACATCATTTTATAAAAATCAATCAGTGGGTATTGAATCCAAATTGTCATTTTCAGACAACTCTAAATTCTACATCATTCAAACGCAAAAAATCCCATTACCTTTTCGCTTTAAAAAAAAAGGGAAGAGTTTAGTACCTTCCGGCAGACGAAATCCATCTCAATTTGTGTCTACTCAGAATCAATTTTCAATATTTATATCAGATGTTATTACTTGGAAATGCAGCTTGACTGGAAAAAGATGTCTGCAGCAGAAGGTGAAGATCTACTCCAGATTCTTACTTGCATTAATGTTCCCATGTACCTTAATTTTGAATAGCTGAGAGCAGGCTATGAAGATATGAAGGTTCTCATTTTATATTTATAGCAAATCGTCTTTTATATGTACCTTATTTTCGAATAGGTGAAAGCAGGTTATGAAGATCTAATAAACAGCATTGTCACCTCGGCTTCCAGTATTTTGATCTCGTTTTGTGCTTAGAACCCAGAAAAGCTTCTCTAACGCTACACTTCAACCTCTTCACATAACTTTTAAACTTCTCGCATGACTCTTGAAGGAACCTGATCTCCTTGGTCTGATGATGCTCAATGGTGATGTAGAAATTGTTCTTATGCCCTAAGAATTGGTTGAATTGGGGTTACCTTGGCAGCGACGCTTACGATCTCGTTTATATGCAGACTGTTTAGTTTTCAATAGCCAGGATGAGATACCTTTAATGAATTCATCCTCATCAATATGAACGTCAGCATAGTTATTAAATTCTTCCATCCAATTATCTAAGAAATCATCTTTTTTGAACCCTACTTCTTCAAATTGAACTCCTATAATAAGTCCTCTGATCTCTTTAGGAGTAATAAATCCGTCATCATCCCGATCAATCTTATGAAACAACCTGAAGTTATGTGCATGAAATACAACACATAATCATAAACTTGCAAGATAAGAAAATGATAATAACCCATTTGAAGATAAAGTAGCAAAGCTTGGAGAATATATCAGTACTCCTACCAATTTAGTTCCCTGATATAAAAAAACCCAAAATGAAACAACCAAAAAATCATTAAAAGAATGAATTTGCTGAAGAAGCTAGGTAGCGTTAAGCTTCTTTGTGAGTAGGTTACAAAGAAGCTACTCGTGCGTGCCTATTAAGAATGTTGAGCTTTAGCTATGATCTTCCAAAAAAATATCGCCAAAATTATGTATCTATATCGAAACAAAATGGAATGGAAAAACGTTTTACGGATGGTTCAAACTTCAAAGCCAAAGTAAAATCACGCTAGGTGTCTTGAAGAAAAACGGAAAACATACCAAAGTATTTACAAACCTGACACAGAACTGATTTAGTCTTCCATCGAACCTTTGTGCTTGGTAGATTCATTCAAACAGTTGAACAAATTGATTGAACATTTGGTGGCTGAAATTTGAGGAACACAATGAAAAGATTAAGTGTACCCTTTAAGTTTTATCTACCAAAAAGACCCTAAAAACAATCCTCCGTAAACTGTGAAAAAAGAACCCATGTTCATTCAAATATTAGATAACAATCTTTTTTATAATAAACCCCCAGAACAATGAATATTGATCGAGAAAGAATTTAGCTACATTCAGAATAAATTTCATACCAACATAAAATCAAAACACATCATTGTTATAAAAAGACATGAAGGAGAAATATAAACTTACTCAAGTCCACTTAACCACTGCAAGAATTGCAATCAACCCATAACATATATATTAAAGTTCTTATATCAATCTGTGGATTGAATTCCTCCCACAGTCGGGCTTGGATCAAACTCAAAGAGTTGGAATCTATCTGCGACCGCCTTCATTCCATAGTCGAACTTGATTGATTCAATGCGAAATCCCTAGGATTTTTAGGCTTTGATAAATTAGATATACCAAATATACAATGAAAAATCGAATTAAGAAGCATAAAAAACTTCCCTGATAAAACCCTAGGTTTTCACGAATAATATTCCGTAAACAATCTAATATTCCGGAAACAATCACGAATTGTTTCTGTTCATTACCTCTCGTAATTCAAATTGGATGGGTTTGATTCAGGGTTTCAGAAGAGAGAATTCGGAAAAGGGGCAAGGTGGGGTACAGAGAATAATTTGGTTTGTTTGCTTTTTCTTACGAACACACGACACAGAAATCTATTATTAACCTCCTTTTTCCTGGAGTATACATGATAAAAATAGCGTGTTTCCCGAATTTCGTTCGCTTATAACAACCCAAGTAATATTATCAGAAATTTCTCAGCCGTCTAATGTAATGACTATTCCATCCGAATTTGAGTTAAATATGAATTACTTAACGGTGCGCTAACACCGTTCGCACGTGATGTTAATAAAAACGTGTGATCTATTCAATTTTAATTTTACGGTTTCAAATAAATTGATCAAACGGTTACAATATGGGTGTTCAGCTCATTCAATACTTTTGTCGAACACTTATTGTGCTTCTGCTGGTGATGAAAAGGTTAGCTTCTGGTTGTATTTGTAACCCCTTTTATATCTTCTTCCACCTGCAAATTTGAGTTCTACCAAGAACCCAAGTTTCATAATAATACCATGAATTTGAAACATTCAACAATCATAGACATTCGTCCATAAAAACTAACGGCAACACCTTGTTTAGCTGTTCTTCAATTATTTCATCATCTTATTCACAGTCAATCTTGAAATCTTCAATATCAATTTCATAAAATTCCCATTCAATTCATTACTATCCTCGTGATCCTTATAAAAAATCTCTTCTCCTTACATTGTCCCCGTTCCTGCAATTACTGATTTTCATGGAGTTTGTAGTGCACTTGGGGATAATATAGATACCAAGTTTCCTAAACGCACCAAATCTATCAAACTCCTATTGACCCTTTTTCACAACCACTAACAAAAATCCCTTCCAGTCCACATTTAAAGCAGCAACAAAGTATCATTCCCTTTCAAAAAAAAATCATACACTAGAATCCTGTAACTGTTCTAGCAAAAACCACAATACACCCAAATTCTTTTTCACCTCAATTATCCAAATCAGTCCATCCACTAAATAGAATGATCTTAATTAAACAATATATCAGAAAAAATTATCAAACTTAACCTAACTTTCAAAATTGTAAAATTCTAACACGTATTTTGATCAAAAATTATTCTTCTCTTAAATTGAAAATAGTGGTGATGACGGTGGTTATAATTCTTGTTGCTTGTTAGAAAATAAGAAAAGAAGGAAGAATAATAAGAAGAAGAAGAAAAAAAGAGTGGTGGAGTTCTGCTTTTGGCTATGGGAAAGAAGGAGGAAGAAATACGTGGTAGAAGTTCGAGAAGGTGGTGGTGGACATGTGAAATCTCATCCTGAACGTTAATATAAGTAAATATGGAGATGAAGACACGTGTTATGTCTCCAACCAAACGTTAGGACAATTGAAGTCATTGTTAGCATTCATGTGGAAAATATGGTAATAAAATAAATATGTAACGAAATTTATAACAAAGTCAGGTCAATGGTTTGACTTGACAGTCTTCGACGGGTCAAGGTACCAACCCTTAATATTTCAAATACTGGGTACCAAAGCTAGGTGTTGGACATTTGCTGGAACCAAACGTTAAATAACCCTATAAAGATAGATGGTTTGCGATGTCGACTAAGGTGAACGGTGTTTCCCAAGGTATTTATTTGATCGTCAACGCCAAGATAAATCCTATGAATCCTAATGGATTGGGATACTGGTTTGAACTCTAATATCAACACAGCTGGTATATACAAGGGTCCCAGCGGTTGATAATCTAAATTTTAAATCAACTCAGCCGGTATATAAAATGGTCCCAGCGATCGATTTTATTGAACAATTTTTTTCGATTGGCCTGGTCCTTTTTTTGGTATCTCAATCACTCTACTTCATCCTAGCGGCCTAGCGGAAATCAAGGCGATACTAGTGCCACATCAAATCGCTTAGAGAAACAAAAAACTTGTAAAAATAAAAACAGAAAGTGATAACAGGACTCCTAGATACGGTGAAACTACCATGTTATTTCTAACATCTGAGCTCTGTCCTTTTATGAATAGACTCTTTAGTTTAGGTCCCTCGACTCCTACAACCAAGATGTTTCCATCCACTTAGATTGGTTAGTGTTATCCTTAACTGGCATAAGTTTCCAGGCTCTGGATTTTATTTATAATGCGACTAAAAGTTTCTCTCATACCCCTAAACTTAAATCTAACATTAATTGTCCTCAATGTTCTAAAGATGAAATTACAAGCATGAACAAGGAGAAACTGTTACCACTTAAAGAAAAGGAAATAAGGAAGGATATTACCGTGTCGCATGAGCATGGGTTACCTCAGAGCAAGTGTTAAGTATAGAGTTCAACCAGACTAGGAAAGGATTAGTCACCTAGTAGAATCATATAACAGTAACCGGAGTAACTGCGTGTCATCTGAATTAAAAAGTGTTATCCAAAAGAAGAGGAAACTACAACATTCCAAGAACATACCGAACACACCCTTATCTAATTTTTTGTTTAAGACAACTATATCCAGTTGTGGTTCAGGTTCAGGCTCTATAAATGGGTCTAGATAAATCTCTTTGGGTTGGATTTCCTCATAGGCATGATTAGAAGGTTCGGATTCTAGAGTCTGAAAAAACTCAACTAAAAGCTTAGAAGCACATAATAATAACCTGAATAATTATGGATCCTCAAAATCAATCAGATTTGACTCACACAGTTGACCACAATGAAAGTGGTGGTCATTCTTAAGCTAATGTGTCGATTCTAATCTCTTAAAGTACTTAGGCTTAGTCTCAAAGCTTAATAACTGACACATTTGAAACTCATTGGTTCCCACAATTGGAAGAAAAGTTTTTTGTGGGAAAACAAAGTTAATCTTGGTATTGTATCCTAGGTAAACCACATCAACTAGATGATGGGTTTCTAAAAACTGAACTTCTTTATGAATATCATTAGGTTTGGAAGTCATGTATGAAGATAATCTTTTAAAATTTTGATGCATGTATTCCAAGTCCCAAGTGAGGGATATTTCTAAGAGTCAACGGTGAAGCGCATGGAAAATGATAATCACCCCCAAACTTAGAGTCTATCTTCTTCGTCTAAGACTATTTTTATCAAATCGTTGGACTCTAAAACAATATTCTTAGAATAAACTCTTTCCTCCAAACCATCATCACAATAATATAAAGGATTATCAAAGAAAGTTTCTAGCAAAGGCTCGTTAACAAAGGTATTAATCATAGTTACTTCCTCCGATTCATTGAAAGGTTCATCAAATAATGGATCATCAAACACACTGTAGGCTAAATGGTCACCAAATAATACTACATCGTCCAAAATAGTGGAATCTCTAGTCAAATCCTAGCCCTTTTGAATAGGTGAATAATCATTAAAATTATTAGGATCTGAACCAAAAATAACATTTTTATCTTGAAGCTCAATTGGAGTAATAAATTCATGTTCACTATGCCTACATGTTTCATATTCTTCATCAGAACTATCCTCATTATTATAATAACCTGAAGATGATAGAACCTTATCTAAACAAGTAGTGTTACCAATTCTAACCTCGTCATCTTGATTAGGTAAATAACTATCTTCATTTTCAAGGGTAATATTGGAAACACTGTATTGGAAATAAAGATTATTTTGAGCAAAATTTTCCACAAACCTATTTGTACTCTCTGTTAACCGTTTGAGAGACTCTTCTAGAGAAAGTTCACATATTGGTGCAGTTTTTTCATTCATAACTAAGTCATACCTTGGTGACATCTCAGTTGACTACTATAGGGACTCATCTTGCGGATGACTACTCATTTTCTTCACAAATAATTCAAACCTATGTGTCGACTCAGTTAACCTCTTGAGAGACTCTTCTAGAGAACTAGAAGGACTTTGTTGCTCGTATGACTGGTGGGTGTATGAATAGTAATTAGGCTCAACATGGTATGAGCCATAACCTTCAAAAGGTTGGTGTTCCCAACCATTATTCACACAGTGGTCATAATACGAATACTGTCCACTTTGAAACTCAGCCGGATATTCGTTGTATTGGCTATTGTAATACCAGTTCGACATCCTAACTACAAAGGAAGTTCTAAGAAAGCACAAACAAGGATGACTCCACCAAACAAGCCTATTGAATCTAGCAAACAAAACGCATGATGGCTCTACTTAGATTGTTTTTAGACCAGCTTCTAATCTTCCAAAAGGCTACTAGTTATGATTTTAGCGAACCTCTTGGGACTATCTGAATCAAAGTAAGTCAAATAGTAGCATGAGAAGCTCAGAGGGTCTTGAATACCCCTGCCTCTTTGACAACGTTTCCTCGGGTTACAAGGCGGCTCGTTCAACTTACAGTAATCATCCTGAACCTCGAGTTAGGCTAACAAAGTAACCAATACTTCAAATCCTTTTGAAAAACTTTCTTATAAGCTCATTACCCTATCAGTCTCGTTCTAGTCAGTATTTTAAGGCTTAGGTTCGCGTTGGGAACGTTTTCCTAAGGTGGGCAAGAAGAAAACGGTGATGAAATCCGAGGTCTTATCTTATATTGGCCATACCTTTCCCTTTACTAGAATTTAAATCCGTATTCAGACATCAATATATATGCATTACAAAGGCGTCCAGTAAACCCGCTGACAGGGGATTCACGGGTGTTTAGAATCTTACCTCCCATTCCAGACGGGGGAATGAACTGTTGAAGTCGATTCGTACTACCGACTCCTATGTCAGTGTACGAATCCGAGGAGCCGAGACAGTATCGTAACTGTCGTCCTTCCTTGTGCAGTTTTATATTTAATTTACCCTTCCTTAAGGTTTAAAAATAAAAATAATGTCCAAAGTCCAATGTCCAAAAAGAAGAAAAAAAATCCGAAAATAAAAGATTTCTTAATACAATTTCTAAAAACAAAATCTAAAAAAAAAAAAAAACCTAAAAAATAAGATAAAAGAAAAATATACTTAAAAGCTAAAAATTCTTTGTCATTCCTCCGTTCTTTTAGCTTTCACTTTGGCTCCAAGTCTTTAATCACCAAAATCTTTTAATTTCTTTCTTTTCGATCCAAAACCCAAACACATAGCAAAAAGTTATACCCAAAGAAACGTAAAACAGAACAAAACAAAAATAATAAAAATAAAAACCTAAAAAAAAATACAAAAACTCTAAACCTAAAGACAAGTCCGCGTCAACGGCGCCAAAAATTGGTCGGATTTTTACAATGGTAAAAAAGGGGTTTTGTTGCTCGAACTTGTAAAGATTGATTTTTAGACTTAAATTATAAAACTAGCATATATGTACAAGAAAATAACAATGTTCGAGAGATACTAGGACTCAAGATTCCACCAAATATTCATATTCATGCGTTTCATCTATTTATTTTGAACAATTATAGCTCATTCAATAAGAATTTTGACTCTATTTCTTTTCCTAAAGTAGATTTTTAAAATATTAATTGTAAATCTTACGCATGGCATATCAAAAGAACTAATTATAAGCATAAATCATCAAATGAAATAAGAATTAATTAAGAAAAATAATTAATCGATTTATTTAATGCAAAAAGTCATATAAATAATTAATTAAATTTACCATAAGGATGAAATTTGGCTTCATCCGTCGTCCAGTGACGGGGTTTAGCTCCTCATGTTGTAGACACGTTCAAAATATTTTTTCATAGCTCAAATGGTATTTACAAAGAAGAAAAGAAGGAAAATAATATTACTCAAGAAATTTGCAACGTTTTTCTGGCGTTACAGAACTCACTGTTACAATAAATGTCGCAAGTTGAAGATACCCATTGCTAAACAGATCGTTACAAACTTTGAATATACGACACTTTATAAACGACAGTTCTAGATAGTACAATGTTCTTTATCTTCTTATTCCCTGTAGCAGCAGAAAAATCTGCTCTACAGTTCTCGATTTCTCTCTGTAGCCTTCCCAACTCTCGATAATCCCTCTGTTGCATCCAAACACTCCATATATACTCAACAGATACCACATTAACTCTCGTGTCATCTAAAAATCTCCACAATAACTCGATAGTAAACGAGAATATTTTCTTTCCCTTTTTTTCATTTTTACGTGTTATTCTGCGTCCAACATACTCCAGCACGTGGTAAACAAATCCTAGAATGAGTTAAACACAACATAGCCTCATGTAATCCCCCAAATATAGCATATAATATCCCGAATATCTCTCCCATACGTATATTGCCCTGTATTCTACCAATTCACGCAACATCCCTATTTTATTGATTCTAAAGGATTTTTCAGTCCTATTTTATCTTAAAAAACTAGTACCAATCCAATTCCGACATTGAATCTCCACAAAACTCGCTACAAATCTCTGCAGAAGAAATAGGTGATTTTCGCTCCATTTTTCCAAATTCAAACGAAGAAGGGTGCCCTTATCCAACTGCTGGGTGTCTTAATCATCCGGGGGTGTTTTTATCCAAAACATGGGTGCCTTTAACACTTTTTTCTAAGTTCCTTTAACAATTTTCTCCGAGGTAAACATCACTTGTCGCGCCAATTTCTCCACAAGAGTTTATTTCTCCAAAAACACCTACACATACATAAAACACTATAATAAATACAAAAATGAGGACCAACAAAATAGACAACTGAGATCAAACCAGAGACCAAAATGTGTCTATCAACAATGACTTCAACATATATAATACTTATAGTCATTATAAGAGTGAGCAGCGGACCATAACTTACAAGACAATGTGATGATATGACGATCTGGTTCGTCCTCGGGAAATTACTTACGGGGGCGTCGTGTTCAGTCACAAGATGAGCCATCTTGATAAATAGGAAGATCATTACACCGCTTTTACTTTTTTTTTATGAGTTTCAACTTTCAGTTATTTCAAAACTGAATTGTTGAGGAAAAAAAAAGATATTGTTAGTATCTGCAAAACTAACATCTGAAGGAATAAAAACACTAATATCAATCATTTGAAGAAAATAAATAAATAATGCACATCCTGACGATCACCAACAAAAAAAGCAATGGGAGCGAGATTGCCATATATCCTACGAAACATGAACAATAAGAAAAAGAAAAATGAACAAGAAGTGAAGACAACCAGAGAACATAAATAACATTTATATAGGTGGTACTATTTGAGATCAAAAGACTACTTTACCATTACGAATTCGAACAAACGCAATGGTACAATAAACGAGCGCCTCGGAACTGAAGTGACACAGCTTGAAAAGCACCACTTCTTAGGTTGGATTATTTATAGCTCAAATTCTAATCCTTTATATAGCGACACAAATTTAGCCTTTAAGAAACATTAAATTTTGGAACAAGTTTTCCCATCTTAGCTCTTAAGTTCCTAAACTTTAGGAATAAGTTTCCACAAGTAGAATTTGGCCAAAAGTCAAACTTTTTTACGACCGACTAAAAACAACTTTTATTCCTACCATGCTCTATTTTCCCGGTCTCATCTAGGTGACGAGAGGGAAATAACTTTCTCTTGAAGGCTCGTACCAACGAATACACAATTCCTTTTCGAGTAATAACACCATCTCTATATACCAAAAGAATTACTTTGAAGCTCAGACCTGAACTTCCATCTTCCTAGAAACCTTTTCGACCAAACAACCATGACGTTGATAAAAGTTTTCAAACCATGTTATTTATGAACAACACTTTTGAAACTGGCCATGTTTCACAAACACCATGAAAATCTTCAATCACCATCAAAAAATTCTTGCAAAGAATCCGCCATTGATCACTAAGTGAATCATCCAGAAGAATCATTGCTAGCTTCATCTAACCAGTAAGCTAACAACATATTAAACTCTAACCCAGAAATGAAGAATTAGCTTCAGTATCATCTTCCAACACATGTCATGATTACCGTGTATCTGAAACAAACCATAAGATATCTCCATAATGATTAACAGGCTTAATCCATTAAGTGATTCTTAAAGTCATCACCAATCTGACATACTCTTTACCATCATCACACCCAACATTCGCTCAAAATATATATACCGTGTGAATGCCCATAATACAGTGGTACATGCTTCTGAGACCGAGCATATTCTTGATATTACGTGCAGAACATCAAAAATACTTTAACACATATTTAACAACATAAATATATAACATCTCGTGCATAACTTCGAAGCGTTGCTGGTCGTGCTTCTACATGAGATCTCACGACCTCATCTTTTCTTCAAACTTGGTAACCCATTCTTTATAGTGTAAGGTTACTAACAACCTTTAAGAATTATATATGTATTCCAACTCATTCAGCCTTATTCTGAAACCCATATAGGGATGCACAAACCCGACCCAACGCGCCAACCCAATCCACACCCGTCTATTTTTACCCGCATATGATGCAACCGGCCTAAACATGAGTCGACTATGACTCCCACCTTCTAAAACCCGCAATATGTTGGGTCGACTATTACTGAAACCTTCCCAAACCCGACCTACCTTTCCACTCGCCTAAATATTTCAATGTAAAAAAATTTGATACAATTTTCAACAGAAAACTCAACGTTAGAGCATTGCTCGGTTGAACCTGCCAAGCGTTGATATGTCAAGTTTGGTTGTCATATTTTAGTTCCAAAACTCAAGGTCGCTTGATTAGATTACTATAGTCAACTTCGTTAGGTTCACTAGAAAGTTTAGAAATGTTGAGACATACAAGTAGTACTCTAAGGAACCTGAAGACATATCGACTTCAATCGAAGAATACATCATCCTTCAGTTCGAGGTTAGGAATACAATACTTGGCTTGTTTCTATTTCTATCTACATTAATTTCAAGTCGTTTATATTGAAAACAGAATATGCAAAGTTATATATATGAAACTCTAATACTAGAGACTTGATCATTTCATTATGATCAAAGTATCAAGGAAAAATATACTAGTTGTGTCACAACTTTGTTATATTAAATTACGAAATATAACGCTTATCTTTTGAACTTCGTAATTGCGGTATAGACACTATCTTTGTAACTTGTTACTAGATATTGTGATGAACTAAGGATTGATTACGTGCATAGAAAACTATGTTTAACTACATGAGTTTAAGAAAGTACACTTACAGAACTTGTTTTGTAGTTGAAAGGAATCAATTGCATTGGTGGTCCGATTCCTATAGGGGATCTTTCGATGGACCGATCTTTATTGGGGATCTCTAGCAGGACTGGTCCCCAACAACAATCTTATTTCTGGTTTTACATATATATTGGGGTTTTGTGAATATCAGAATAAGAGATGCTATTAAGGAAAGTTCAAGATGTCGACATAGTGAGTAATTTGAACATGAGTTAAAATCTTATTATTTATTGTTCAAAGATATTCCTTCATACTCAAGGTGAGGTCCTAAAACCGAAATATTTGAGAATTTTTTAATTAGGGTTTTCGAATTTATATATTTTATTTTTCCAGCAAGTAAAACATATCTATGGAAGACATACTAGTAAAGTATACTTGTATGCTAGATAATATTGAGATGTCATCCATGAGGTATTTCGGTTTATTAGTTGGAATTAGACAAAATCGGAAATTGGTGTTTATTGCATATTTTAAATATTTTCGGTTATGGAAATCCCTTGGTGTGCAAACTACCCTGGTCTATACATAGCGAACTTATCCTGACATATGCACTTTATTTTGTAGTCACTGTAGTAGCCGACTAATAGTATTACTTGTAATACTATCTTAGAGAGGACCGTCCGATAGTTTAAAGACTTTTGTGGGATCAAGAAGTGTCTAGATAGTACCATTGGTGCAAAAGTAGAATTTGCATTGTTTTTAGTTTTCGATTATTGATTTGATTGACTAATGGTGGTTGAACCTTGATTATACCTAGTTTGATTATTCTTGAGATCCTTCACTTATGACATAAAGTCACTCAAACTAGATCAAGGATTGACGGTAATTCTGATCTGTCTTTAGATCTGACGATAGACTTGTGGTCGTCCATTGTTTAACAGACTCCGTTCTGGGCGTGATTGATCACAAATGGAATCAAGTTGTTTGTGCAGGTACATTGAAGATTTGAATACAAAAAGATTTATTATTTGTTTCTTATCTTTGTGATTTACTTCATGCATAAATTTGAATGGATAGGATCCGATTTAGCTTTGTTTATCTTTTGATAGACATCTTAGTGCTAGTCGTATAAATCAACAGTATATCATTTGGTGGTATTCTTCAGGATCCGAATTTGATAGACTGTAAACCTATATCTAATTATCTTGACAATATAGATCTTGGTTGATCTAAACAAAACAAATGAGTTCATTAGATTAAACAAAAGAGTCTTTGTTTAACTCAGCTAAATCTCTGATTTACTTCTTGAGATTGATAGAGAGGTTACCAATACAGATTAGTCCTTTACTATTTCGGAATACGATCAAAAGGAGTTGAGTGCTTGAGGTCTTCAGAAGAAGGTGAAGAAACTTAAGATAGTGGGCTTTATCTTAGGATTCACGTGCATTGGCCAGATTGGTTGTAGGCGCAGTGATACTGAAGAAACTAGGTAACTAGGGTTGGTTTACTTGGTCTCAACTATACAAAGTTGGTAGTTGTCTTTGTATAGCGGGTTAATTATGAGAGTATTCAAAACTAGACTAGTTCGTGGGTTTTTTCTGCATTTGGGCTTCGTCGTTCACAAAATCTTGTGTTTTTTTATTTACTTTACTTCCGTTTTATTTATATTGTCTTTATAATCATGGTAAATACACTTGTATGTTAATCCAACACTTGGGTTTGATCCATATAGTCAGTCTCGGTTTTGATTGTTATTCAATATACCAAGTGTATACCTTGTGGTTGATATCTTCTTGATAGTCTTTGTCTATATTAGATCACACACTGTATGTCGTGTGTGTCATATAGATTGATATCGAAAAGATTGTGGTGTACTTGGTACCCTCGTCATTTCACTTAGTATTTTTCATTTTGAAACTCATAAACACAACAAATAAAAAATTAGGGATATGAAAGAAAAATAAATTAATAAAATGCAGACCTAAACTACCCATAACGGTAACTAAAACAAAAATAATAATAATAACTAATTACCGATCTGAAACCTTTGCTAATTTGTTTGAATGCAAAGAAACTAATAATTATCCAACCTAAATTTAAATTGATCCTTGATCACCATCCAAAGACTTACATCTTAGTAAAAAAATCTAACAAAATCATCTATATTAATAAAACCACCGTTGTTTTTATCCAAATAGTTGATGAAGATGTGAAACTCCTTCGCATTGCAAATGAGATGGAATTTATGATAGAGATTTTGTTGGTGGGTACCTCATATTTCCTCTAAACCTTTGAATTCCCTCAATTCAGTCTTCTTCGGAGTATTATCTGCTGCTGCACCAACTTCCTTCTTTCATTTAACCCATTCTTCTTACTTTATTATCTCTTATTCTTTTAGACTCGGGTGAGTTTTGTTTTTAGGTTTACACATTAAGCGTCACATATTTGCTACATAGATAGAGATGTAAAGAGATGAAGAGCATCAGATATTTATAAAGTTATCAATGAAAATACTGAGTTTATTTTTGGACGGGTACACCGGTCACCTGCCCGACCCAACCCACCGTAACATTGAATTGGGTGAAAACTGACCTGTTGTAAGGCGGATACGATACAAGTGATAATTTATATCACCCTCCATCAGCGGGTGAGGCCAAACCAGACTCTTTGTGCATCCTAATCCCATATTATTTAAAAACAATATTTGTGATGCAATTTGTAAATCGCATCACAAATATATTTTTGCCCAAACACCGGTTGAGACATTATCTTCAAAAAACATATTTCTCCTCTCAAACAATAAATTATTATTCAATACCAAGTTCAATTACTCCAGTATGTCCAACGCCTCTGATACCGATTATTCAAGAAATTGGCACCCTAAGCGAAGTGGTACACGGGATCACAAAGGGCAATTGGTGACGTGGACCAAATATGGAGAAATAATAAGAGAGATTGAAGATCAAAAAAAAAAAACAAAAAAAAAAAAAAAACAGAACCACAACATCAGATATATGTGGTTCACCTTTAAAGGCTACATTGCAAGACCAACACTACCGGAAAAACTTCCAATATAAATAAAGATCATTAAATGGTTTTTCTGAAATCCACGAAAGAGTTAACAAGACATACTCGAGAATTCCTTTGAAGAAACCAATTAAACCAACTCTATAAATCATTATTCAAACCAACCTCATGTCTTATCTTCTACATCTTCTTCATATTTGCTAGTAATAAAGGAGAAACATGGAAACACTAGAAACTTGGTTTAGGAAAAAACCCTTAACATTAGAAAACCAAAATCCGTTGTCTACAAGTTTTTCTCTCACATCGATATTGATCATCACGGTAGTACTCGACCCTCCATAACAAAGAGACCAAAAACCTAAACACAAGGTTTTATCACTCTTCTAGGTTGGATTGATTTACCCCTCTAATTCTAACCTAATATATTTTTGCATTCTTTCTCAATGATGGCGACCGGTAATCTTAAATAAGATAGAAGCAAGCCCCATTGGACTTGTCATCATGTATGAAAGTCCACTAAAATATTGAGAGCTCAATTTGTGAATTGCTTCGCCTCGCATTTTAATATGGCAGTTAATCGTCCTGCTGACTTGCTTGCAAGTATTCAACTAGTTGGAAGGTTTGTTGAAACTGATCCCGCTTATATTGTACAAAAGACATGAAGAGCATTGGTCTAAAAGAAGCCATCAACAAGATCTATTATAGATAATTCAGCTAGTTCATATAGATAGACTGTCCATTTGGTCCTGGTTCTTACTCTGTCATATTCTTTTATTTCTTGTTAGTTTGTCGTATCTTTGTATTTATTTATTTTTTTGATCTCCTTAACCCCTCTTCTTTTGAAGAAAAAAAAAGACGGGGTTTCGTAAGCTTAAAATATGCTGACCCAAAACCATAAGAGTAATAACATAACCCACAATCCACGGGCCCATAAGCTTACCCAACAAATCAAGTTTAGCTAAGAACGGTTTTTGGAGGACCATGATTTACTTAGAACATCCACCATACACTTATAAGGGGTGTCCTAAAGTGATGAAAAAACTCACATACCCTTTCTCCTAATTTTATTTATAACTAACCACCTAAATATACATCTAACCTAATCTAATCTAATAACAAAACTAAATCATAACCAAACCCGTCTCCTTCGCCTAGCCGAGTTTTTGAGATTCAAAAAAGATTCACATATTCTTCTTTTCTTCCCTCCTTTACCGTTACCTGTCTTCCTCATTTATCCACTCCATTACATTTAATTCGTTTTTGGTCGAAAAAAATTGAATAGTAATCATTAAAATAAATTAAAAATGGAAGTTAAATTAACAAGTTCGGTTAGGATAATTTTGAAAAGAATCCCTAGTTTTCTAGCCGAACTTTTAAAGACGAAGAACACTTCGGTTACAATTTTTTTTTTGTTCTAACCGAACTCTTGAGTTCTGCTGAGGCGCAAAACAAAATCCTTAACCAAACTCTTCTCTGTATATCCAAATGTTGAGTTCGGTTGAGTCGCAAAAATTTTGCGAGCATGCCGAACAAAGAGTTCGACAACATAAAGAACCTTGTGAGCATACCGAACTTTACGAGTCCTACTGATTTAAGGCTTAAAGTTCGGCTAAAAAATGGTGCACTCGACTAAACCGAACAATCACTCTGTAGACTCTAGCCTAAAAGTTCGGCTATCTCTCCTGGAAATAAATAGCCCGAACAAAGCAAAAACTCCATTAAAGTTGAGTTCGGCTACCTGTGTCTTCAGAAACATTAGCCGAACTACACTTGCTGAGGTTTTCGGCTACCTGTTTTTCAGATATCGAAGCCGAACTCTGTTGACCTAGCAACATTAACTAAATTTGAAGTATACCCTAATACCCAAAACCCTCATTTCGAAGTCGTCCATTTTCAAAAAAAAATCCCTCCAAAACCATCTTCTTCTTCTCTCGATAATTATTCTTCTAAAGAACCAACTTATTAATTTAACCTCACTAATCACTAATTACTCAACTTAATCATGAAGCCCCTTAAGTGATCAACATATAAACATCATAAAAGAAGATAAATAAAATATTTATCAATTATCATCCCACACGGCGGAGCATGGGAATGTGTCTTGCATCACTTACAAATACAAATAATAACTTTTAAAAATAAAATAAATTCGCATTTTTCACCAAATTGAATTACATCTTAAAACGATACATGATACTACAAACTGTAAATTCAATATAAATAATTCGATACTAGTCTATGTTACGAGCTCACATTTCTTGGTCGCTGAAGTGGGGGAGTCATATCAGTTACTTTAGTGTATGGTGCCTGCTGCATCTTCATCTCGGGTTTTATGAACGATGATTCTAGTTGGTTTAAGGCATCCTCTTAATGAGTCGTGACCAAGTTGTGCTCTTTCATTGTCTCCAAATCCATAAACGAGACCTGTTTTGGTGACTGCAACTGAGTGATAAAGCCCCGTGCTTATTTGAGAAATGCGTTCACCTCTCAGGCTGTTTAGCATTTCAGGCTTCATGACTTTGTCGGAGGCACCCTTGTCCGTAAACCCTAAACTCCCAAAGCCCATCCATCCGAACCCAAAAACAGAGCCATCATCCACAAGAACAAAGGTCTTCCTTTTCCTTGCACATACCTACACATAATCATTCAGGAACGGTGTAATTCAGCTTATATAGTGGATAGATACAGAATAAAAAGAACAACAACTCTTCACAGAAAAGACCGTAACAAATGAAAATGTTTAAAATAGAAAACTTTTCACTGATGGCTAAGAAGTAAGAAGTCTCTTCATCAAGTATATCAATTTCAACTGAGAACACAAAGGAGAAGAAATAAATAGGTTATACCTGTACCGCTAAATGGCCCTTCATGCCATTTAACTGTGTTGGAGTAGTCTTGTCAATCTCGTCTCCCTGGCCTAGTGCACCACAATAGCCTTTGCCCCATGTATATGCCTAGATAAACAATTTTCAAACAGAAATAATGACATGTTAGTATGACATAAAAATACACCCAAATTATGTACATCGAATTATTAACAAGCTCCTTTTAAGAGTTAAGGAGACTTACAAAGCCATTGGAATCAAGTGCTATTGCATGCTCATCTCCAGCAGAGACACGAACCACATGGATATTCTTCCTCTTGAATGATTGGATGACTCGTGGTAGCGACTCATTATGTTGTTCACCATGGCCAAGACAGAAATTGGATCCAGAACCAAAGGAGTATACTGTTCCGTCATTCATTACTGCTAAGGTATAACTAGGTCCTGAAGCAATCTGAACTACGCTGCCAACACCTTCAAGTAGTCCAACAATTCTAGGAGTGGGCCTGTCTACAGAATCACCATGCCCAAGCTGTCCATGAGTGTTAATCCCGCATGTATATACATGACCTTGATTTGTGAGGAAGGCAGTAAAGCTCAGTCCTGTGGCAACCTAAAGAAAAGTAGTAATTCAGATGCGGGATTACTGCATATGATTATACATATACGTGCCAACTCCTGACAGCATCCACATCTTCTAAAGTGAACAGAGATTTTTCATGGAAAATAGACTATCAAGTGATTCATACAATAGTAGTTTGTGCTCTTTTCATCACTTATAGTACTGCCATACTAAGGTTAGCATAGTGTGAAATTAACATGTACATGACCAAGCACTAAACCCGCTAACATCTAAAACAGGGTAAACTGTTGAACACGTGATTTACCTGTTTGCAAGAAACTCCCTTCAATGCTTCAACCAGCCTAGGCCTGAAAATTGCTCTCCCTACTTCTCCATGACCACAACAATATGACGAATTGTCTCCGCATGTGAAAACCTGTTTCAAATATATGTTAATAGATTAAGCCATAAACATCAATACATCATTCATCAGATGAATAAGATAAACAACTTTGAAGCTATATTGATATCACCAAGAGGTACTATCTACAAACCTCTCCAGAGTGCATAACAAATGCTGCATGGTTGTGGGAAGCTGAGACATGCAGTACACGCGATGTAGTAGGGAAATTGATCCGACTAAATGCAACACATTGCGTGATGTCTGGACCTTGACCAAGAACACCACACAAACTAGACCCACAGGAGTACACTGAAGAATCACTTATCAACAATGTGTGGTATCTTCCAGTAGTAATCTGCATCTGCTGAAGAATAGCAAATTCCTCAATTAAGGTTTTTACAAACATAGGAAATACCCCAAGTCAACATAGTTGAGAAAGAAAGCTCAAAAGCAAGAAGCAGTCGGAAAAAATAGTTTACAAGAGTGTTGTTTTTCCTTATAACTTGACAAACAATGCCTGTCATACCCCGTTTGATCCAATTTTGGAAAACACGGAGGTAAGATCCCAGACACAAGCCATAATAGGCAAAGGGTTGTGTTTTAGTCTCAGCTAGTTGATCGATATTACTGCAAAGTGCAACCTAATGAATGAACTAAGAATATAATATAGACATGGCATATATGAAACATGGATCATGAAACAACCATTAAAACGGAGAGATTAGAAATAGTACATTGCCTGCTGAGGTTTCAACAATGTCAGAGGATTGTTCGACAGCCTGCAAGAACCTCAGAACTCGCTTCCAATTCCCACGACATCGATCGAAGAGCTCTTTTTGCGCATTCAAATGTAGAGAACAAAATATGGTATGTGAGCTGCAAAGCTGAAAAGCAGCAAAATCTACTAATGACCCAAAGTTCTGAGGGGAAAACCCATGGTTTCCCCTGAACATTCGACTAGTTTGTTCCAGACAAGCGAGATCAGATGCATTTAATCTGCCTGAAGTCAAAATGTCTAGAACCAAATGTGATGGCAATTCCTCTATTGAGACCAACCTAGCCCGATCTGCTGCCATTTGTATTTCTCGATGTGGCCTCTCTCTTTTCTCTCCACCGAGCTAGTAAAATACAAAGAGCTTGAAATATATCAAATTTTAAGACGAAATCTTAAACAATTAAAACAAGATACAGAAAAGAAAACAGATGAATTCGAATGAGAAAAAGGAGGTTTTTCTGATAAATTTGCATGCAGTTTTGATGTCGAAACTCTATAAATCATCAGAAGGAACAAAAGTCTCAAGAAATTCTAAGGATTTAATTTGGTCCGAAAATCAACACTTTCAATACTCAAAAGCAGAAATTGGTAGGAGATATGAGCAATCTTTGTGATTAGAAAAGGAAAAAACAGAAAACTTCGAAGTCTGAAATTGGAAGGAAATTAGAAAGAAAAATGAGAAATCTTACCAATTGATAGAAAAGAAGAAAAGGGAAAAGTAAAATTAGGAAGCTTTTCGGTGGCAATTTCTGTCTTTCCACCGAAAAAAAGAAAGAGGATGTTGCTGAGCAATCCCCCACTATTACTAGTTGCAGAAAGAGAAAGAAAACTGTAAAAAAAAATGATTAATCGAAAGAAATAGAAAAGCAAAACTCAATTTAAGGCATCCTTGATATTTAATCTAATTTAATCAAATTAAAATACTAATTAAAAGCGAGCAATAGTAGTAAAACTAAGCTGTGTTTAAGGCGACATTCTCTGTCGCGATTGAAGGAAGAAAGAACAATCGAGTGAATGGAATCTTCTTCCTATTGTGTGTCAGTCTGACTTTTTTTTCTGTCTTAGCAAATTACTAAAGGTAGCATTTTTCAGAGGAAATCAATGTGTCTTTATAGTCAGTCACATGTGTATCTTTTCCATTCCTCTTTACACTACTGGTTCATAAGTAGACAGGTTTCGATCGCAAAGTGAGAGGTAATTTTTAATAGGAAAGATGTAAATAAAATCCTGCAGTTCTACGAAAACTATAGAACCAGGATAACTAATATGGGCCAAATCCAAACAACAAATCCAGACCGTTGATCATTCTCTTCATTACTAATCCCAATGTTAGAGTTATTTCTTCCCTCTCCATCGTTCAAATTGTGCCACGTCTTGTTCTAAATCTGTCTACTTATGAACCACATCAGACGCAAGACTTTTGATAAAGACGTGAAACAGAGTAACAATTCATTTGCTCATATGTTTTAGGCGAAGCTTCCACTACATCTTGCTTAAGAAAACATTTGTTTTAATAGGATAAAGTCAATCAAGTTGATTGTTGACTTGGTTTAAGACCAGACAATCCACCTACTTCGCTCATAAGTAAAGGAAAAGGAAGTATATTTGTTTCTTTTATACGATGAATGAATGAATTATTAGTCATACAGCAATAGAAAAGAAGAGTCCAGACTAATTGATTGGGTTATCTCTTATTTATGATGGTAGATCTCCCTTCCTTGGCTTGGAAGATTGCCCCTCATATGTGTACGTAATATTAAATATAGTTATTAGCTGTACCAAATCAGTTAAGTGGCAATGTGAGGTTGTTAGTGACATAAATGAGCCAACACATCATGGTAGATTTTGATTTAGGGTGAGTAGTTCAAGTGGGTCTTGCTAAAATATGTAAAAAGAAACACTTTGATACGATGTCAAATTCTAAGTGGGTCAATATCCTATAAAAAGTTGGTTTTTAATCCAAACGATCAACATCACTGATAAGGGTACCAGATATATATATTAAAATACATATAACGCAAAGTATTTTTAGTTTATGTCAAGTGAATTTTGGTATTCTCCCAGGTAATTAAACGAGGAAAACTTATTACCATCCTTTTTGGTGTATTTATGTCCATCTTTGTGGCTCGGATGAGTGTTATTAAAGAACCATATCATTAGGGCTGCATGAGAGTCTAGAAGACAAAAAGGGATTACGAAGTAGTAATCTCCATGACTCCTTATCTAACTAATCTTAGTAATGAATTATGCTCCCTCAATGTAATTAGTGCTAATGAAGTTGGTTAACAAATTAATTGGATTAGTGATTCCATTAACTTGATTTAAATTTTGAAAATCAATTTTTTTCTTTGATTTCTATGAAGGATAATGTGGGTTTTTTTTTAATTCTTTTTTGAAACCCTAAGAAATATGAAGAAACACATGCTCAAAATAGCTATGAACACCTCTAACTTAACTCTCATTACGATTTTGTTGCTTCTAATCCGTTAAAGTACGCAAAAATAAAATAAAATCAGTATTTACGGCTGGGAAAACATTATATCTTAGCCGTAACCGACACTTTTACGGTTGGGAAATAAAGAACTCCCAGCCGAAAGTACTACTTATGGCTTGGAAAACCTAGCCATAAGCCAACTACTTTCAGCTAGGTTTTCCAAGTCGTAACTAGTACTTTCGGCTGAGAAAACCTAGCCCAAAGTGCTACTCTCGGCTGGAAACCTAGCCGAAAGTTGGCCTCTATTTTTTTGTTATTTTTTATTCTGATTATCAATATTACTTACAGCGGCCAGGAAATCCTAGACGTAGACACCTTATCACGGATGGGAATTCCTATTTTCCCATCCGTAATATATGATTTACGGTTGGGAAAATAAGAACTCCCTAACTTTGTCCATGTCAACAAACAACTCGAAATACTTCGACTTTTTTAGAACATGTCCTAGTCAAATAACAACGATTCGAAGCACTTCTTTTTACACTATTTCGGAAACCCAAGGACCCAATCGTATGGATATGTAAAATACTCCCAGCCATAAACATTTTCTGAAACTGTATTTTTTAACCCTAACATAATCGAATTTTTTAACCAATCAAAAGCAGAAATAAATGGTGGATTTTTTTAGGTTTTTTTTTTTTTAACTTTATGATCATCATTTTCATCACGATGCGATGGAGGAGAAAAAGAGAGGAAAAAGATTTATGTTTTCTTTATAATCATCATCTTCATCATGATGAAATTTAATGATCATCATCTTCATCATGATTTATGAATGAGAAGGAAGGAGAAGATAATAGATTTAGGATTTTTTAATGATAACATCATGATGAAATTATGATCATCATCTTCATCATGATTAATCAATGCGAAGAGAATGAGAAGATAATAGATTGAAGTTTTTTTTTTAATGAATAGTAAGATTTAGATTTATTTATGGGTAAGGATATTTTTGACTTTATATATATATTAGGTCCCCCTATCCGCTTTTTTAATATTAGAATCCTATGAAGCCCCAAAACCCAAAGGGTTGAAGCCCCGGTAATAAGATTCTAAAAGGTTAAAAAGAATTTTTTGTAATTCCGGTGGAATAACACAGAAAATAATCACAATATTCACTTAGGAATGTGCAATGTATGCGGATATTTAGGTGTGAGAAGACAGCTCTTTGGGGGGATCGTAGCGGCTAAGAAGTATGATGAAGACTCTCTAGATTGGTGTGTTAGAGCACTGCTCGGTCAAACTCGCAAGCGTTGCTATCTCAAGCTTGTTTGTCAAGTTTAGTTTATCAAAACTATATACTTGATTTCTAGTCTACTTATAGCCATGTCTCGGATTAGGATAGATGTGTGTAGTTGAGATTTAGACTTCACGACGTTCACCAATTGAAGAAGAAGATCTACTGAAGAGCTTGGAGGAACGTCATCAACAAAAGGTATGTGGAGACTAAAACTTATCTATCACTCAGAAGTCTATTATATTCTATCTTCTAATGAGACTAAGTCGTATAGCTATATAGACTTTTACATTATACACAACTGAAATTTCGAGCCGAGTTTATCTCGTTTATATATTTCTCAAAATACGTGTTGGGAGCTTTTAGCTTTAGCTAAAGTTCATCATCTACTTGACGAGTTTAGTTGGAGACAATTTATTTGTTGGAAACTAAATATTAAATCAAGATGATCATGTGAAAATTACCTTGAACATCTTACATGATTTGTGTGAGACAATCATTTGATGTTAACTTGGGAAGTTTCGTATTGATCGATTAATCACTTGAAAATTACTTGAATCTAGTGGTATGTGTAAGATTACCATTGTCATCTTCTAAGGATGTTTCAATGATTAAATGAGAGTTTAGAACGACTACCAATGCCTAGATATAACATAGTATGTATACTTTGTATGTTTACTGTGAAGTTCTAGTTTAGGTCCGGAACTCTTTTTGCGAATGGGTTTACCTGTGAAAAGGTCCGGAGATGTTTTTCACGTACTATGTTTGCGAACGGCTAGACAAGGCTGAGTCCGGAACTGTTGTTCGCGTACTCTATTTGCGAACAGCACGGCAAGGCCAAAGTCCGAAACTATGGTTCGCGTACTCTGTTTGGGAACACAGTGGTTAGGTTCTAAAATCGATAAGTATGAAATACATACTCATGAACTCAGGTTCATTTACGAACTAAAGTCCCTGGAACTTTAATGAAATAAGGCATGTGAACGAGTTTTACAAATCGTGGCATTGTGTTCATCAATTGGTTCTTGTATAAGTACTTTGTTCAATTACAAACCAAACCGATTTTGTTTCAAATGGTTCATATATATATTTCTATGAGATGGTGAACATTTGAAAAACTCACTTGAAACACATTTAGATTCATTTGATTATCTATCATGATTGATTGATCATCATATTTGATCTAGAAGTGTTAGATGAATGTGGCTAAACTATAGGCGTTCATGTTGCTAACTTTGGTTAACTATTATTGAGTACGGTTCATCCATATCTAAATATAGGTATATTTCATTTGTGTGTATCAAGCTAATACCATCTAATGGTGGAGATTGATTGCTTAATTTCTAAGCAGACTTAGCTTGAATCTTAAATCAGGAGTTCATTTAACGGTGAATATCAATTGCTTTGTTACTAAGCTATCTTAGCTTTGATTGTAAGAAACCCTGATTTGAAAGACTATATAAGGGAGAACTCTAGCATCTGGGAAACCTAATCCCGACACTCTCGTGTGTCCTAGTTGCAAACTAGAGTCGATTCTCCTTTAACCTAGGTTTTCCAAAACCATTATTAGGTTAACGACTTGAAGATTTCATTTGGGATTCGTGAAGCCAGATCCAACTATTTTCTCTGTAGTTGCGTATTTTGATCTTACTTGTTCTATCGTATTGGGTTTTATCTTCTCTAAGATTTACTCGAGATTTATCTCCGATAGGTAAAATATAAAAAGTAATCACAACAGTTATTCGTTTCAGACTCTTGTGATTCCGCAATAACTTCTTCTGTTAATCAGTTAAGTTATTGTGAGATGACTAATATTTCTAGGATGCTCTTCGGGAGTATAAGACCGAATTATTAGTTGAGTTTCCTGTTCACCTTTATTTATCTAAAGGCAAAAGCAAAACCAAAATAGACATATCTGTGAGAGACATATTTGTTTATAAGTCTTCGACTTTGGGTCGTAGCAACTCTTAGTTATGGGTGAGATCATCTAAGGGAATCAAGTGCGTAAAGTCCTGTTGGGATTCAAGAGGCGTAAGGAATGCGATTGTACCTTAATCGGTGTGAGACTTGGTTAGGGATCAACTACATTCCAGTGCGAAGTTAACTTGTAATAGGCTAGAGTATGTAGCGGCTTAATACAGTGTGGTGTTCAAATCTGGACTAGGTCCCGGGGTTTTTCTGCATTTGTGGTTTCCTCGTTAACAAAATTTCCGGTGTCTGTGTTATTTCTTTTCCACATTATATTTGTTTATATAATTGAAATATCACAGGTTATGCGTAGTTCAATCACAGTTGATAAATCCGACCTTGTTTGTTGGATAAAACTTGATTGATATTCAGACATTGGTCTTTGGTACCATCCGAGTTACTCTCATTTCAATTCGTCTAACGGATTTCTATCTAGTTGATTTACTGATTGTATTGAGAAAGAGATAAAGCTCTTTGGTATCTTTCTTGATTAAGTCTCACTTTTAAGTTGGTGCTCTCGGAATTATATTGGAGTTTAGTCCATACAGATTGTCGAACGAAATATTGGGTGTGGTTGTTATACCCCCGTTTTTTCAATTGGTATCAGAGCAGGCAAACACGCTAAGACCTCATAAGTCTGTGTTTATAACAATCTGACTCTATGGACATAACTGTTATCTCTATAAACGTACCTCCAGTCTTTGATGACTCGAATTACTTATGGTGGAAAACTGCTATGTGTGCCTTTCTACAAGCGCGCGATTTTCAATCATGGGTTAGTGTTGTTAATGGCTATAATTCTCCAATGGTTACAGTAGACAGTGTAACTGTTACAAAGGATATTAGTAGATATAGTGAAACCGAGATTAGTGCTGCAAACCAAAATTTAGATGGGTTAAACGCTATTATCCATGCCATTACCCCAGATCTTCAGCACCATGTGACTACGTGCACTCGGTCGAAAGATGCTTGGGATATCTTAGAAACCGTATTTGAAGGGAATACCTCTGAGAAAGAAGCTAGGCTTCAAAACCTAAATCCTGATTGGGTAAACCTTCGTATGACTGATGATGATTCATTTGATGAGTTTAATCACAAAGTGTCTGAAATTGTTAATGCATTTTTTTACGTTGGGTAGGACTATTCCTGAAAAGGACATTATGATGAAAATTCCCAGATCTCTATCAGCTAGATACGATTCTAAGAAACATGCCATCGTTGAGGGAAATAACCTTGAAAAACTTTCCAGAAACTCACTTGTTGTAAAGTTAAAAATGCTTGATCATGATCAGAATACAGTCAGAACATCTGCGTTCAATGTTGTGACCAATACAAGTGAATCTTCTAACTTGTCTTGGGCCGATGAATGTTGCACTGATCATAATGATCCATATTGGTCTCTGATCACGCAGCAGATCAAAGATATTGTGAAGAGGAGCAAAAGATCTGAGAAACGGTGTTCTCTCTTTAAGGCTTCAGATGATTCAACACAAGAAGTAAAATCTTGTCAGTTTTTCAATATTACGCATTCTTCTGAAGATTACACAAAAAATTATGCTCTCTCGGCAGAACCTTCTATTAACTCAAATTCTGATTCAGAATACGAGTCTGACATTGAGATTTTGGAATTCCTGGATAGAAACGAAGAAATTCGCCGAGAAAATCTTAAACTAAAGAAATTGTTGGAGAAACTTGAATCATCGCTTCAGGTGAAGAATCTTGAGGTTGATAAACTTAATGATGGTCTCACCAAAACCCTATTTCTAAAAGAAAAGAGATTGATACTCTTAGGTGTGACTTGCAAAGGCTGTCTGGAAGCTCTGACAAGATATCAACAATGTTATTTGGTCAGAAGTCTTTTGGAAACACAAATGGTATTAGGTTCAAGAGCAAGACTATGATCACAAACAATTCTTTTGTTCCAGCCAGTTCTGGAAAGATGGATGAAAAGTGTCGTGATAAACAGGCGGCTAATCGCCAAAACAAAATTTCCTCTCTGAATTGCTTATTTTGTGGAAATGCGAATCATGTTCAAAGTAAGTGTTGGAAATTAAAGAAGAAGAACAAAAGAATTACCAAGCTTCAGAATGACATGCAAAGGATGAATCTGGCTTTAAGTAACCAACAGGGAACCTCAGAAGCCAAGAAGAAGTCTTGAAGAACCAGAGTCAGACGAGGTAAGAAGTCTGTTTATACAATAAACCTTTGTATGTCAACCTATGACACAACAAGTGAGCATTTTGCTCACTCCATTGCTACCTAATTGTAGTAATGTTTTCATCCTCATTATTAACTTGAGAATATGAGGATTGCATCAAGGTTTGCTCAAGTCCTGTATATTATTTTATCTTGAAATTCCTTTAAATGTTCTCATGAATGGATAATAAGTTAGATGTGTTTGGTGAATTCTCTCCAAATATTCAAAATCATACACAGACTTGTGTATTACCCTTATTATCATACACATAGTTTCTAGTCTGCAAAATACTTGATGTGTGTATCAACATTTCATGTACTCTAAACATTGTTTATTGGGCTAAGAGTAAGTTCTTACTTATGATAAATTTAAATCATGGTAAATTTACATAAGGACATGTAAGATAAGTTTTGTAGAATGAATTATATATTATCAAAAATAGGTAATGATCACGGACTGTGGAGACTTTTTCAAGGTTCATGTACGAAAGCCTCTTTAGGGTTTTACTGTATCCCGTGTTCTATTTATATTTCCTTCTTATTGTGAAAAATGTCTTTCACTCTTTATCCTGAAAGATACAGAATCATGGCTCCTGTAACCAGCGGTACCACACAAAGGGATGCAGTAGAAGCGGTTAATGTGTATCTTTATGAAGGAATCATCTTCAAGAAGTCCGTCACAGTTGGTATCAGAGCAACTGTGATGGACCGGAAAATTACGCCTGGCGCGCCTAAGCGCGAAGGCCATAACTTCCCCGATGCGCCATGATGATACTATAATTCGGTCCTTAAAGCTAGGCAAATGCACGTCCATCTGCCTTTGCAAACATGCTCGTAGAGCATAGTGCGGCTAACTTAGCTTCCACACCATTCCAACTTACCCTTGTTCTGCAAAGGGTTAAAGCCTTAAAGGCTATGTCCGATGCACCTTACATGCAACTCTGGCTTCCGAGTGCCCCCTTTTCACTTAGATTAGGCATTTCTTAAAGCATGCACTCGTCTTTTCTCGTGCCAAGGGTGCATCAATGAGGCTCATGTCGTACTTTCCTTAGGTTTATGCAAGCTCCGCTAACTTGCATATCGATGTAGCTTACTTTCGAGGCCATGCCCAATGCGCCATTGGTACATGCCTAAGTCGAACGTCTTGATAGGAAGTATGAGCATCCAAGGAATGGAATGCAACTTACCTCATCAAGTTTGGCCACAATCATCTCTTGCGTCGAGCTACCGATCCAGATGATATGAGAGGCCAAAATGCCGCAATCATCTCTAAATTAGATGATAAGAGCGACAACGTGCTGGAGCGGCAATGCTGCAACTCATTGCAGCTGCCTACATACCCTTTCCTACTCTAAAGGGATCAAGCATAGACCGTAGTTCATCCACGAAGGGACCGCAACTTAAGCCAACTCGATCGCAAGGCCGTGGCCAAGCAATAATGGTAATGGCCTACTCCGTGTGGGCCGTTTCGTTAAAATGCATCCAAGTGATGCATATCTAGCCCGCGGCATGGCATACTGATGCCCATGCTTAATATGCTCCATTGGCAAAGCTACGCATCTATAAATGAGGCCTAAGCATCATTTATATTTTTCTGGCTAAGCTATGAAGCTTACTTGGTGCATGGTCCGCATATGCTCCTTCAACCAACTACCCCTCCATGTATATGTTAACTTGAAATTTTTACAACTTAAATTAGGGGAGCAAAAATCATTCATCAACACCCCGTGTTTTTAGCATGGCGCATGCTCAAAGATGTTCCATGGCCTGAGATGAAACTTCATCCAAAGCTTCCATTGCGTAGTAAAAGGAACATTGGAAAAGGTCAATACGCTGCCAGAAATGGCATATTGCATGGGCATATTGGTCAAGGCCAATATGGCACCAAGAAAGTGTAAGTTGTAAGCTATATTGGCCAAAGGCCAATCTCGCATCAAAGGATGCATTAGGCCAGTTGGGTAGATGGCCTTGAGGAAAGTTAGTGCTAACATAGCATACTACCATGTCATTGGCCTATGGCCAATAACGCATCACAATGATGCAACAACCCAGAGAAGGCTGGCCTTGGAAATGTACAGCCATCACGGATGGACATTGGAGTGGCGTATGGGCCAAAGCCGGAACTACAGCCATCACGGTCCTTCACTGGACCTGGCTCAGGAAATGTTCATCCATCATGGACGGGCATTGGAACTGGCCTGTGAGCAAGAGCTGAATATACATCCATCTTGGCCTGTTATTCAGGAAATATGTGGCAACGGTCATGAATAGTAAAAGTGGGAGTTGATGAATGATTTTTGCTCCCCCAATTTGAGTTGTAAAATGTCAAGTTAACATATATAGGGAGGGGTAGTTGGTTGAAGGTGCATATCGGACTATGCACCAAGTAAGCTTCATAGCTTAGCCGGAAGAGTATAAATAATGCCTAAACCTCATTTATAGCTGCGTAACCTTGCAGATGGAGCGTATTAAACATGGGCATCACTATGCCATGCTGC
This sequence comes from Papaver atlanticum, assembly GCA_023531105.1. Taxonomy (NCBI): domain Eukaryota; kingdom Viridiplantae; phylum Streptophyta; class Magnoliopsida; order Ranunculales; family Papaveraceae; genus Papaver; species Papaver atlanticum. The sequence continues at coordinate 3,692,740 of JAJJMB010015449.1, read as the reverse complement.
AGACCAAGTATTCATCACTTGGATGCATTTTGACGGAACGGCCTGTACGGACTAGGCCATTACCATTATTGCTTGGCTACGGCCTTGCAAACGAGTTGGCTTAAGCTTTTGTCCCTTCGTAGATGAACTACGGTCTGTGCTTGATCCCTTTAGAGTAGGGAGGGTACATAGGCAGCCGCAATGAGTTGCAGCATTGCCGGTCCAGCACTTTGTCGCTTATATCATTTAATTATGAGATGATTGCGACATACTGGCCTGTCATATCATCTGGCTCGGTAGCTCGACGCAAGAGATGATTGTGGACAGACTTGATGAGGCAAGTTGCATTCCATTTCTTGGATGCTCATACTTCCTATCAAGGCGTTTAACTTAGACATGTACCAATGGAGCATTGGGCATGGCCTTGAAAGTAAGCTATATGGATATGCAAGTTAACGGAGCTTGCATAAGCCTAAGGAGAGTACGACATGAGCCTGATCGATGCACCCTTGTCACGAGTAATACAAGTGCATGCTCTCAGCAATGCCTAAGCCTAAGGAAGCAAGTGATGCATGCAAGAATGCATTGGCCATAGCCTTATAACCTTAAACCCTTTGCAGAACAAGGGTAAGTTGGAATGGTGTGGAAGCTAATTTAGCTACATCATGCTCCATGAATATGCTTGTAAGGGAAAATGGACGTGCATTTGCCTAGCGTTAAATCCCGGATCGTAGCATCATCATGGCGCATCGGGGGAGTTATGGCCTGCGCGCCCAGGCGCGCTAGACGTAATTTTCTAGTCCGTCACGGTTGGTATCAGAGCAAGTTCCGAGATAACTCTAGGGACTATGCGGAGTGGACTCATCAATGAGTAATTTTCCTACAAAAGGAAATAAAGTTGGGGAGTAGGCCAACTTTTGCGCTGGAAGAGTTTGTAACTGCTATACCAGTTACTATGCGATTCGAGTTGAGCTTGTTTAAGTACTATGAGTTTTCCTTGCCTAAGTGGCACCCACTTACGGGTGGATATCCGGAAGACCGTTTGGGACGATGGGTAGACAATGGGACTAATCATCCCCACACGTTGGCACTGGCCAATGGTGTGTGTTGTCAGGTCCGGCTAGCATCCCACTTACGAGTAGCAACCTGGATGACCGTCAGGGACTGTGGGCAACTGGATTCTGTTCCACACAGTACTGCGCTAGGATCTTGTCATTTCGATGACATCTCCAACCTTGTGAACTTTAGGGATTCCTGAGTGGTGATATTGGACGCCCCTTAGGATACCTGCTTGAGATATCCTTTTGGCAACTGGCAAATTGAGATTCTTGTTGACGTTGTTGACTCTTTTTGGATTCCTGAGTATGCGGTATGGGACGTTTTCTCAGAAGGTCTAAATTGATGTTCACGACAACTTGAAGAAACCTGTGATTTTTAAGCATCTGGTATGGGACTTTTGCTCAGGAATCCAAACCGAAAGGATTGTCCACAATAGTTTTTGTTTTGAATTTCGGGGACGAAATTCTTTAAAGGGGTGAATATTGTAACACCCCATGTTTTTAGCATGGAACATTGTAAGACCCCGTAGTTTCTTTCTCGGATTTAACCAAATCCATTGACCTAAATTTTTGCATTTAAACTCAAACATTCAAGTGTCGTTAACATTTCTCGGTTGCCTGACTTTTGTACCTAAATAAGAAACTACTGCCTAGTTTAAAATATGGGTGTACTTATCATTTTAGGCAGCTATAAACCATGGTGTGAGTGCCTAAATAGACTTGCATGCAACTCCTCCACATCATATGTACACATGATGCACAAATGTCAAATAAGTAGGGCATTAAGGGCAATTGGGTCAATTGGGACCAAAACTTTTATTTTCTCTCTGGATCTCCTTTTTCTCATTCATTTTTTCCTGCTATTACTTAAAATTATCTTGAAGGAAGAATCCTAGTACATTTGTGAGAGAAATTAGAGGAGTTAAGCTTGGAAATTTGTCAGATTCGTTTTTGTTGGTCTTGGTGTTGATTGGATGAAAGGTAGGAAACTTCTTTCTTTCTTTCTTTTTCTAGTCTTACTACAATTTTCCCCTAATTGTATTTGTTGATGGTTGCTGGAATTGAGTTGAGATTACTGAAGTTTCTTTGTTTTAGAACGATGGGTAGATATCAAAGAACATCAATTTCATGTTTTGATAGGTTAATTTGATAAGTTTGAAAATTGGGGTTTATGATGCAAAATCGAGGAATTTTCACTATAGCTCATGAAGATTTGCAAATTGTTGAATTGGGTACCTTATAAACATCATGAGTTACTGTAAAATCAATTAGATTGCATAAATTTTGGAATTTCTTATGAGTAATTTGTGCTTGAACATCTTATTTACGACAACGGAATGAACCCTAAAATGTCTGTTTTTAGTATCATTGATATCTTTAGATCCAGTGGTTGGATTTTTATGAAAATTGAGTACATAATACTTAGTTATGCTTTAGATGTACTTCAAAAATTTCAAGATGATCAGGTCACAGATGCCATTGAAAAGTTTGGATAAATTGAGACTGCAGTATGCTGAATTCTAATTGTGGACAACCCACTGTCCGTAGTGTTACTTAATATCTGTATATCGGATGAACCTGAAATTTTAGTATGATGTTCATATGTATGTAGGTAACCTACTGTTAAAATTTAATGAATTTATGATCATCTTAGATACCCCAAAGTGTGGGGTAATTGTAACTGAATTCTGTGTGTTAATGTTAAAAGCATACATGTTGAAAGGTGGATATCTTTTTAATGAACCATTAGAATGTGTTGTATTTTGGATATGTTGTAGTCCCATAATCTATATGGGTCCTGTAGAATTTTAAAGATGATCAGGTAACCTTTGATACCTCAAAGATTTCACAAATCATGACTGCATTTTTAGAAGTAGAAATTAGGTGCAGTCCCCTTCATCCTTTATTACCTCATTATGTGGTGTTTATGTATGCCCTACGTTATATTATATAATAAATGCTTCTTGAAGAACATGTGCACATGATGTATGAACTTGTATGTGGCTAACAGGCTAAGTAGTTAGTTTAGGGATTTCATGTATGGATTACAACTAAATGGTCGACATAATTGAATGATTTGACCTCGTACTGAACATATTACTACAGGTAGGGAGATAAACAACATATTGACTTTTCCCATTTTTGCATATTTATTACTGAATTTAATTTCAGATTTATGTTGTCATTATGGGCACTTCGTCAGCCACTTGATCTCGGTATGGACTTATATATTCTTGTGTTGATACATGTGTGAAATCATTTAATGATTAAGCAAAACTGTTGGCAGAGCTGTATGGTACTGATATATCTTGGATGAGTGCCAAGAATGTAGAATTTATTTTGAGTCTCTATCGCTAAAAATGTTGTTTATTTTGCATAATTATTCTCTCCTTAATGGAATGGAATGTTAATATTGTATGTTATTTTTGGTGTCTACCATTCGGCTGATATTTTGCTAATACATCTTGGGATAGTGGTTAATGAGGTAAGATACTAAACACAATAAGATGGGAATGCTAGATCTTTGCATCTTCTAGGTATATGTAGATATACATATTCCGTTATCAAATGATTTTGAGGTAGATTGCCTTGAAAATCTATAATTGCAGTACCTTGCCAAATCTAGTGGGATTTGGTTTGAACTTTCAACCACTAATTAGTTATGCGTTCGAACCCTTGCTTATAGTTTATACGTTTAGTGGTTGAAATCTTGTGGACGTTAATTGCCTTTTATTGAAAATATTAATGCTTATTGAGTACCTGAAGTTTAGCATTTCATGAGGTTAGCCATCAAGTCAAACGTTGAAAATGGAATTTTAGTAAGTATAGCACTTACTGTTGCATTCAAAGATACTATCTTAATTTGCTCATTGTATTTAAAAGGTTACCAGGGCATTCTGTTTTGCATTTCTAATGCTAACTAGCTCAATGCTTTGTATTCACATGTTGACTAGCTAAAAGGGGTTTGACATACAAGTGTGGTGCCGTTAGAGGATGCAAATGTTTACTATTGGCATTTGTATGAAACATGCTAGTTAACTAATGTGTTCATTCTAAAAGTGATTGTGATATTTACGTTTTAGAGATGTTGTTTATTCTATGGCTTGCTAGTTCAAACTTTTAGCTCATGTTATCTTTTCAAAATTATGAAGAACAACTAGTTTCCAGGGGAAAGTCATGTTATTTGAAAACATGTACATAAACTAGATGGGTAAACCCAGTGTATACATTTGGGTTTATCATATTAGATCAGCAAGCGGAATTCTTTCTTTCTATTTTCAAAAATGGGCATGGCTACAATCATCCATACAAAGGAGTCTAGATATGGTGAGTATATGTGTGAAGAACAAATTAGTGTGTTCCCGTATTTGATCTCTGGTTAATCCTCATTTTGCACCAGTTCAATTCTATAGACATATTATGGACTTAACCCTTTTGGATACTACTATAATTTAATGCTTGATTTGCTTGCTTGAGTTCACCTACATTTAGTCATGCTAGCACTCAGGTATTGTTCTCAATGACGGCGTACGTTCTGGGTTAGTTCGACATTATGTGGTAGCGTATTTGTTGTCAACCAAACTAAATATTTATTTATCTCTGCAGTCATAGTTTATCTTTTGCTATGTTCTCTGTGTGTTAAAGTTAGTAATTAATTGTTGATACAAATTTAGATTTGTCTGAAGTGCAGCTGTGTTTGCGGATGTGGTAGATGTTGGATCTAAATATAGAGATAGTTGATGCTAAGACGGGCAATTCATATTATCTATCAAAAGAGATAATTATTACCTAAATGGGGTAGTTCATATCATATAGTGAGAGGTAGTTGCTACCATTACCGGTAGTTCATACTATCTACACAAAAATTGATGAACTACGGTCGTGCTTGATCCCTTCGAGCAACGGAGAGGGTACGTAGGAAACCGCTATACGGTTCAGCACAACTCTACAGGGTTGTTTATATCATCTGAAAGTCTTGGTTACTGCTTTGCAGTTCATACCATATATTCAGAGATGATTGCAACCTTGGCAAGTATATATTTTGGGCAATTGGCCCGTGTTAATTTTGGCAACTAGCCGTATGTTATGTTTGGGCAATTGGTCCGTATTAATTTTGGCAACTGGTCGTCTGTTATTTTTGGGTAATTGGCCCGTGTTAAGTTTGGCAACTGGCCGTATGTTATATTTGGGCAACTGGCCGTCTGTTATTTTTGGGAAATTGGCCCGTGTTAATTTTGGCAACTGGCCGTATAAATTGTTAGAATCGGAAACTGGTCGTGTAAGTTATTGGGTTGGCAACTGCCCAAATCTGATTTTAGGAAATCGGTCGTCCCTTTTTTTTTTTTGAAATTGGAACCCTTGTCGGATTTTATGAGTATTATGGTATGAGACATATTCTCATAGAATTCTGAGTTTGAGACGAATGAGATTTCTACGGTGTGCAAGATTATTAGTGAACGAAAATTTTGCTTGAGTGGCGTATCCGAGAGTCGGAGCTTACCAAACGGGTCCTAACCCGGCCCATTGGGAGAAAAAAATCTCTAGTCCGTCACACGCATGCTCAAAGATGTGCCATGGCCTGAGATGAAGCTTCATCCAAAGCTTCCGTTGTGTAGTAAAAGGAACATTGGCCTAGGTCAATACGCTGCCAAAAATGGCATATTGCATGGGCATATTGGTCAAGGCCAATATGGCACTAAGAGAGTGAAAGTTGTAAGCTATATTGGCCAAAGGACAATCCTGCATCAAAGGATCCATTAGGACAGGTTCGAAGATGGCCTTGAGGAAATTTAGTTCTAACATAGCATACTACCATGTCATTGGCCTATGGAAAATATCGCACCACAATGGTGCAACAGGCCAGAGCAGGCTGGCCTTGGAAATGTACAGCCATCACGGATGGACATTGGAGTGGCGTATGGGCCAAAGTCGGAAATACCGCCATCACGGCCCTTCACTGGACCTGGCTCAGGAAATGTTCAGCCATCATGGACGGACATTAGAACTGGCCTGTGAGCCAAAACTGAATGTACAACCATCTTGGCCGGTTATTCAGGAAATATGTGGCAACGGCCATGAATAGTAAAAATGGGAGTTGATGAATGATTTTGCTCCTCCAATTTGAGTTGTAAAAATTTCAAGTTAACATATATAGGAAGGGGTAGTTGGTTGAAGGTGCATATGCGTACTATGCACCAAGTAATCTTCATAGCTTAGCCGGAAGAGTATAAATAATTCCTAAGCCTCATTTATAGTTGTGTAACCTTGCCAATGGAGCGTATTAAGCATGTGCATCACTATGCCATGCCGCAGACCAAGTATTCATCACTTGGATGTATTTTTACGGAACGGCCTGTACGGACTAGGTCATTACCATTATTGCTTGGCTACGGCCTTACAAACGAGTTGGCTTAAGCTTTTGTCCCTTCGTAGATGAACTACGGTATGTGCTTGATCCCTTTAGAGTAGTGAAGGGTACGAGGGCAGACGCAATGAGTTGCAGCATTTCCGGTCCAGCACTTTGTCGCTCATATCATCTAATTGTGAGATGATTGCGACATACTGGCCTCTCATATCATCTGGCTCGGTAGCCTGACGCAAGAGATGATTGTGGCCAGACTTGATGAGCCAAGTTGCATTCCATTCCTTGGATGCTCATACTTCCTATCAAGGTGTTATACTTAGACATGTACCAATGGAGCATTGGGCATGGCCTCGAAAGTAAGCTATATGGATACGCAAGTTTTGGAGCTTGCATAATCCTAAGGAGACTACGACATGAGCCTGATCGATGCACCCTTTGCACGAGAAAGACAAGTGCATGCTCTCAGAAATGCCTAAGCCTAAGGAAGCCAGTGATGCATGCAAGAATGCATTGGCCATAGCCTTATAACCTTAAACCCTTTGCAGAACAAGGGTAAGTTGGAACGGTGTGGAAGCTAATTTAGCTGCATCATGCTTGTAAGGGAAAATTGACGTGAATTTGCCTAGCGTTAAGGCCCGGATCGTAGCATCATCATGGTGTATCGGGGGAGTTATGGCCTGCGCGCCTAGGCGCGCCAGGCATAATTTTCCGATCCGTCACAGTTGGTATCAGAGCAAGTTCCGAGATAACTCTAGGGACTGTGCGGAGTGGACTCCTCAAAGAGTAATTTTCCTGGAAAAGGAAATAAAGTTGGGGAGTAGGCCAACTTTTGCGCCGGAAGAGTTTGTAACTGCTATACCAGTTACTATGCGATTCGAGTTGAGCTTGTTTAAGTACTGTGAGTATGCCTGGCCTAAGTGGCACCCCACTTACTAGTGGATATCAAGAAGATTGTCTGGGACGGTGGGTAGACAATGGGACTGATCATCCCCACACGTTGGCACTGGCCAATGGTGTGTGTTGTCAGGTCCGGCTAGCATCCCACTTACGAGTAGCAACCTGGATGACCGTCAGGGACGGTGGGCAACTGGATTCTGTTCCACACAGTACTGCGCTAGGATCTTGTCATTTCGATGACATCTCCAACCTTGTGAACTTTAGGGATTCCTGAGTGGTGATATTGGACGCCCCTTAGGATACCTGCTTGAGATATCCTTTTGGCAACTGGCCAATTGAGATTCTTGGTGACGTTGTGGACTCTTTTTGGATTCCTGAGTATGCGGTATGGGACGTTTTCTCAGAAGGTCTAAATTGATGTTCACGACAACTTGAAGAAACCCGTGATTTCTAAGCATCTGGTATGAGACTTTTGCTCAGGAATCCAAACCGAAAGGATTGTCCACAATAGTTTTTGTTTTGAATTTCGGGGACGAAATTCTTTTAAGGGGTGAATATTATAACACCCCTTGTTTTTAGCATGGCGCATGCTCAAAGATGCGCCATGGCCTGAGATGAAGCTTCATCCAAAGCTTCCGCTGCGTAGTAAAAGGAACATTGGCCTAGGCCAATACGCTACCAAAAATGGCATATTGCATGGGCATATTGGTCAAGGCCAATATGGCACCAAGAGAGTGTAAGATGTAAGCTATATTGGCCGAAGGCCAATCTCGCATCAAAGGATGCATTAGGCCAGTTGGGTATATGGCCTTGAGGAAAGTTAGTGCTAACATAGCATACTACCATGTCATTGTCCTATGACCAATATCGCACCACAATGGTGTAACAGGCCAGAGCAGGTTGTCCTTGGAAATGTACAACCATCACGGATGGACATTGCAGTGGCCTATAGGCCAAAGCCGGAAATACAGCCATCACGGCCCTTTATTGAACCTGGCTCAGGAAATGTTTAGCCATCATTGCCGGACATTGGAGCTGGCCTGTGAGCCAGAACTGAATGTACAGCCATCTTGGCCGGTTATTCAGGAAATATGTGGCAACGGCCATGAATAGTAAAAGTTGGAGTTGATGAATGATTTTTTCTCCCCCAATTTGAGTTGTAAAAATGCCAAGTTAACATATATAGGGAGGGGTAGTTGGTTGAAGGTGCATATGCGTACTATGCACCCAGTAAGCTTCATAGCTTAGCCGGAAGAGTATAAATGATGCCTAAACCTCATTTATAGCTGTGTAACCTTGCCAATGGAGCATATTAAGCACGGGCCTCACTATTCCATGCCGCAGACCAAGTATTCATCACTTGGATGCATTTTTACGGAATGGCCTGTACGGACTAGGCCATTACCATTATTGCTTGGCTACGACCTTGCAAACGAGTTGGCTTAAACTTTTGTCCCTTCGTAGATGAACTACGGTATGTGCTTGATCCCTTTAGAGTAGGGAAGGGTACGTAGGAAGCCGCAATGAGTTGCAGCATTGCCGGTCCAGCACTTTGTCGCTCATATTATCTAATTGTGAGATGATTGCGACATACTGGCCTCTCATATCATCTGGCTCGGTAGCCCGACGTAAGAGATGATTATGGCCAGACTTGATGAGCCAAGTTGCATTCCATTCCTTGGATGCTCATACTTCCTATCAAGGCATTTGACTTAGACATGTACCAATGGAGCATTGGGCATGGCCTCGAAAGTAAGCTATATGGATACGCAAGTTACGGAGCTTGCATAATCCTAAGGAGAGTACGACATGAGCCTGATCGATACACCCTTGGCACGAGAAAGACAAGTTAATACTCTCAGCAATGCCTAAGCCTAAGGAAGCCAGTGATGCATGCAAGAATGCATTGACCATAGCCTTATAGCCTTAAACCCTTTGCAGAACAAGGATAAGTTTGAATGGTGTGGAATCTAATTTAGCTGCATCATGCTCCATGAACATGCTTGTAAGGGAAAATGCACGTCCATCTACCTTTACAAGCAATAATGGTAATGGCCTAGTCCATGTAGGACGTCCGTTTAAATGCATCCAAGTGATGCATATCTTGCCCGCGGCATGGCATAGTGATGCCCATGCTTAATATGCTCCACTGGCAAGGCTACGCAGCTATAAATGAGGCTTAAGCATCATTTATACTCTTCCGGCTAAGCAATGAAGCTTACTTGGTGCATGGTCCTCATATGCACCTTCAACCAACTACCCCTCCCTATATATGTTAACTTGACATTTTTACAACTTAGATTAGGGGAGAAAAAATCATTCATCAACTCTCAAGGCCGTGATGTCCGCACATGACTACCCTGGCCAAATACAATGAACGGCTGTGATGGTTGTACATTCAGTTTTGGCTCTCAGGACAATTCCAATGTCCGATCATGATAACCGAACATTTCCCGATCCAGGTTCAGTGAAGGGCCGTGATGGCTGTATTTCCGGCTTTGGCCCATAGGCCACTCGAATGTCTAGCCGTGATGGCTGAAAATTGTCAAGCCCAGGCTGCTCTGGCATGTTGTGATATTGGCCATAGGCCAATGACCTGCCTAAGGCACCATTGTGGCGCTACTTTTTCCTAGGCCAGCCACCCAACTGGCCTAATGCATCATTTGATGCGAGATTGGCCTTCGGCCAATATAGCTTACAACTTACACCCTCTTGGTGTCATATTGGCCTTGACCAATATGCCCAACACAATGTGCCATTTTGGCAGCGTATTGGCCTGGGCCAATGTTCCTTTTTCTATGCAACAGAAGCTTTGGATGAAGCTTCATCTCAGGCCATGGCGTATCTTTGCGCATGCGCCATGCTAAAAACACGGGGTGTTACAAGAAGTGTTCAAATGATGAAAAAGGTTCTTCCTTTAACTCCCTCCTGTCTGTTTGTCATCATGATAATAACTTTAAGGCTGCTGTGAAGAACTTTATCAGTCAAAGAAATGATTTAAAATATCGAATCATTTTATCATTGGAAAGGATAACTCACTATAAACAAATCTTGTCTCTGACTAAGAACACCTTGTGTGAACTTAAAAGAGAGCTTGGTGAGTTAACTGACATCTCTGAAGACTTAGAAGTATTGAATGACCCTATCATCAATGAATTTTTCAATAATGAAAGGGAATTTTTGTAGATGCCTTGCGGAATCTCTACTATGTCTAGGAAACTTCTTATGAGAATTTATTCTTATATTTAAGGAGGATAACTAGGGATTGGTATAGCAATTATTGTGATTACACATAGCTATTTCCAATTATTTTCATCTTGCAATGTTTTTAGATTTATTTATTTAAATTCTAAGTTATTTGGAACATGATCTAGCAGTATTTAATCTTATTGGTTTTATATATTGTAAATGTCTTATGAGATATATATGTGTTTACATTCGTGAACTATGCTTATATCATATATGCTCAAAAATTAAGTTTATTATGTCTTTATGCAAATATTGATGAAAGATAAAATTAACTTTTTGAGAAAATTCGCAGTATTTATCTTTCCCTGATCCACTTTTATGTGAAAGTACTGTATTTACTCCGTAAGTTTTCTTATGTTGAGTGATTTCCGGCTAAATTAATCAATAAGATCTTCTTGTGGTTAATTTATTCGAGTTTACTGGATACAAATCCATGTGATTTGTTAACTTCCAAAGAAATCCTTCTTTTCTCGTAAAAGTAAGGTCGCTCATGTTTTTCTCTTGGGAATGACATTAAATGAGGGAGAGTTCTTAAATGAACTTATGCTTAAATGCCATATCTTTGTGGGGAGAGCGCGGTTGTGGAATTTGAAGGGGTTAACTTGTATCTTAATAAACTCCTTGATGAATACATTAAGTTTCGACTATGTGAAATCATCGAAACAAAGTTGATATGTTTCCTTTTATTCATGAATTATCTTTTGAGAATTCATTATGGTCCCATTGTTTTCGTACCTTTTCCAATTTATACTGACAAAAATGGGGAGAATTATTTAGTAGTTCACATTACATACATATGGTTTACAGATCATTATGTAAGGAGTGATTTTCATTATAATATGGAAGTATTGACTAAGGGGGAGTGATACATATCACCGTAGTATTATTTCAAAGTTGTGATGCAATTGGACTTTGATTCTATATAATAATACTCCGACACTGGATAAAAATGATTGAGAACTTTCGTTTTCATATTGTTATTGCTACAAATCTTCAACAACAATGATGCTGAGTTGAACACATTCAGAATCGATGGAGAACTTGAAGTAACGAAGAATTCAAGGAAGTTGAAGAGCCAAGGAAATCAAGCATGATGGATCAGAAGCTACAAAGTTTATTTATTTTGTAATCCATATGTATTGATAGTTTTGTCACTAAAATTAACAAAGGGGGAGATTGTTAGAGCACTGCTCGGTCGAACTCGCAAGCGTTGCTATCTCAAGCTTGTTTGTCAAGTTTAGTTGATCAAAACTATATACTTGATTTCTAGTCTACTTATAGCTATGTCTCGGATTAGGATAAAAGTGTGTAGTTGAGCTTTGGACTTCACGGCGTTTACCAATTGAAGAAGAAGATCTACTGAAGAGCTTGGAGGAACTTCATCAACAAAAGGTATTGGGAGACTAAAACTTATCTATCACTCAGAAGTCTATTCTATTATATCTTCTAATGAGACTAAGTCGTATAGCTATATAGACTTTTACATTATACACAATTGAAATTTCGAGCTGAGTTTATCTCATTTATATATTTCTCAAAATACGTGTTGGGAGCTTTTAGCTTTAGCTAAAGTTCATCATCTACTTGACGAGTTTAGTTGGAGATAATTTATTTGTTTGACACTAAATATTAAATCAAGATGATCATGTGAAAATTACCTTGAACATCTTACATGATTTGTGTGAGACAATCATTTGATGTTAACTTGGGAAGTTTCGTATTGATCGATTAATCACTTGAAAATTACTTGAATCTAGTGGTATGTGTAAGATTACCATTGTCGTCTTCTAAGGATGTTTCAATGATTAAATGAGAGTTTAGAACGAATACCAATGCCTGGATATAACACAGTATGTATACTTTGTATGTGCACTATGAAGTTCTAGTTCAGGTCCGGAACTCTTGTTTGCGAATGGGTTTACCTGTGAAAAGTTCCGGAGATGTTGTTCGCGTACTCTGTTTGCGGATTGCACGGCAAGGCCAAAGTATGAAACTGTGGTTTGCTTACTCTGTTTGCGAACACAGTGGTTAGGTTCTAAAATCGGTAAGTATGAAATACATACTCATGAACTCAGGTTCGTTTGCGGACTCAGTTTGTGAACTAAAGTCCTTGGAACTTTAATGAAATAAGGTATGTGAATGAGTTTTACAAACCGTGGCATTATGTTCATGAATTGGTTCTTATATAAGTACTTTGTACAATTACAAACCAAACCGATTTTGTTTCAAATGGTTCATATATATTTCTATGAGATAGTGAACATTTGAAAAACTCTCTTGAAATATATTTAGATTCATTTGATTATCTATCATGATTGATTGATCATCATATTTGATCTAGAAGTGTTAGATGAATGTGGCTAAACTATAAGTGTTCATGTGGCTAACTTCGGTTAACTATTATTGAGCCAACAAGGCATACACGTTTGGGTATGGTTCATCCATATCTAAATGTAGGTATATTTCATTTGTGTGTATCAAGCTAATACCATCTAACGGTGGAGATTGATTGCTTAATTTGTAAGCAGACTTAACTTGAATCTTAAATCAGGATTTCATCTAACGGTGAATATCAATTTATTTGTTACTAAGCTATCTTAGCTTTGATTGTAAGCAACCCTATTTTGAAAGACTATATAAAGGAGAACTCTAGCATCTGGGAAACATAATCCCGACACTCTCGTGTGTCCTAGTTGCAAACTAGAGTCGATTCTCCTTTAACCTAGGTTTTCCAAAAACCATTATTAGGTTAAGGACTTGAAGACTTTATTTGGGATTCGTGAAGCCATATCAAACTATTTTCTCTGTAGTTGCGTATTATGATCTTACTTGTTCTATCGTATTGAGTTTTATCTTCTGTGACGGACCGGAAAATTACGCCTGGAGCGCCTGGGGGCGCAGGCCATAACTTCCACGATGCGCCATGATGATGCTACGATCCGGGCCTTTAAGCTAGGCAAATGCATGTCCATTTGCCTTTGCAAGCATGCTCGTGGAGCATGATGTAGCTAACTTAGCTTCCACACCGTTCCAACTTACCCCTGTTCTGCAAAGGGTTTATTAAGAAAGAAAAAACGGCCTTTTGAGGCCTAAACGATGGAATTTGGCTAAAATTCTAAGACCGTGATACATAGATCACGTCTTGATCGTTGGGACGTTTCCAATCAATTTAGACCCGTCCTGAGCTAAATTACGACAATCGGGTTTTTAGCCTCCAGATAGGCTATAACTTGCTTATCTGCGTCAACTTGTCTCACCAAGTTTGGCCATAATCATCTCCTGTATCGAGCTACCGATCTTAGATGATATGAGAGGCCAATGTGTCGCAATCATCTCTCAAATAGATGATATGAGCGACAAAGTGCTGGACCGGCAATGCTGCAACTCATTGCGGCTTCCTACGTACCCTTCCCTACTCTAAAGGGATCAAGCACAGACCGTAGTTCATCCTCGAAGGGACAGAAGCTTAAGCCAATTCGTTTGCGAGGCCGTGGCCAAGCAATAATGGTAATGGCCTAGTCCGTGTAGGCCGTTTCGTCAAAATACATCTAAGTGACGAATACTTGGTCTGCGGCATGGAAAAGTGATACCCATGCTTAATACGCTCCATTGGCCAGGCTACACAGCTATAAATGAGGCTTAGGCATAACTTATACTCTTCCGGCTAAGCTATGAAGCTTACTTGGTGCATAGTCCGCATATGCACCTTCAACCAACTACCCCTCCCTATATATGTTAACTTGACATTTTTACAACTTAAATTGGGGGACCAAAAATCATTCATCAACTCCCACTTTTACTATTCATGGCCGTTGCCATATATTTCTGAATAACCGGCCAAGATGGTTGTTCACTTCCACTGCCAACCCGATGTTCAGCCATGTTGGCTGTCCTCTGCCAACCCGATGTTCAGCCATGTTGGCTGTCCACTTCCAACCCGATGTTCAGCCATGTTGGTTGTCCACTGCCAACCCGATGTTCATCCATGTTTGTTGTCCACTTCTAATCCGATGATCAGCCATGTTGGCTGAAACATTGTCAACGCATTTGCCAAGGGCCAATGTTCCTTTTTCTACGCAACGGAAGCTTTGGATGAAGCTTCATCTCGGGCCATGAAACACCTTTTAGCATGCGCCATGCTAAAACACGGGGTGTTACATCTTCTCTAAGATTTACTCGAGATTTATCTCCGATAGGTAAGATATAAAAAGTAATCACAACAGTTCTTCATCTCAGACTCTTGTGATTCCGGAATAACTTCTTCTGTTAATCAGTTAGGTTATTATGAGGTGACTAATATTTCTAGGCTGCTCTTTGGGAGTATAAGACCGGATTATTAGTTGAGTTTCCTATTCACCTTGATTTATCTAAAGAAACAAAGCCAGAATAGACATATCTATGGGAGACAGATTTGTTTATAAGTTTTTGACTTTGGGTTGTAGCAACTCTTAGTTGTGGGTGAGATCAGCTAATTGAATCAAGTGCACAGAGTCCTGTTGGGATTCAAGAGGCGTAAGGAATGCGACTGTACCTTAATCGGTGTGAGACTTGGCTAGGGCTCAATTACATTCCAGTCCGAAGTTAACTTGTAGTAGGCTAGAGTCTGTAGCGGCTTAATACAGTGTGGTGTTCAAATCTGGACTAGGTCCCGGGATTTTTTCTACATTTGCGGTTTCCTCGTTAACAAAATTTCTGGTGTTTGTGTTATTTCTTTTCCGCATTATATTTGTTTATATAATTGAAATATCACAGGTTGTGCATAGTTCAATCACAGTTGATAAATCCGACCTTGTTTGTTGGATAAAACTTGATTGACGCTCGGACATTGGTCTTTGGTACCATCCGAGTTATTCTCATATCAATTAGTCTAACGGATTTCTATCTAGTTGATTTACAGATTGTATTGAGAAAGAGATAAAGCTCTTTGATATCTTTCTTGATTGAGTCTCACTTTTAAGTTGGTTCTCTCGGAATTATATTGGAGTTTAATCCATACAGATTGTCGAACGAAATATTGGGTGTGGTTGATATACCCCGCGTTTTCATGGTACACTAGAGGTTCTAAGTCGTCTTACGGCAGCTCGTATGGAAAGGGATAACCAAATCTCTTTCTCTTTTACAAACTAGTTATAGAATGCGATTTTATAATAGAATATTGTGTTAAGTACAATTTGTTGAGAAGGTGGTTGTGTCCTCGTGTCAAATTGTTTTCATTTCGATATTTGCAACTTCAACTTTAATATTTTATATATTTGGTTGTTTCATTGTTACCGGTCCAACAAAGATAGAGATGATATAGGTCACCTTGACGTGTTTCTTGGGATGGTCTGATTTTTTTTTTGAAGTATCATTATTAAATAATATTGATGATAGATTCTGTATATTCCATTTTGGTGATACCTTCTTTCCATCCTTCTTTTTCTGATCTAATATGGTTTTCTTTAACGATCAAGAAAAATTATCGATGATAAAGTTTAATTTGATAGTCCGAGCGAAGCACTTTTCATACAAGATGTGTCTCTGTTATAGAGGACCCTATCAGATATCATTTATACATGGTGTATCCAAATTTAAATTTTGTCAACGCCATAGTTTTAAACTTGTATCCAACACGTTATCCCTGTCTCAAGAATTTGGATGAAAAGATAGGGATTTAAGCATGAGGGAGGACCCCCTCAGACTCTTAAATTCACACTATCTTACACTTTTGCTGATATTTTTCTTGATAAAACTTAAATGGTAACCTATTTAAAGCTGATATTTTGAGGATATGCTCTTCTTGCAAAGCTCCACACACCCATAAAAAAGGAGCGTGTTGCGATATATTAAACCTCGTCATCTACCAATCTTAATTTTAACGGTTGAAAATTCCTTGATTTTCGACAGTTGATTTCAAAGTAGTAGATAATGAAGTTATACGTTTTGCAATGTGTTCATTTTTTTATGGGTTTGTATAGCTTTGTAACACGAACATATCCCCAAAATATTAGCTTCAATTATATTACCGTTTGATTTTTATAAAAAAAATCAGCATGTGAGATAGTATAGAAATAAGAATGTAAAGGGATCCTTCCTCTAAGTATCAACCAGAAACCGCAATGGCTGTAAGTCACAAATTAGAAACTCAGAACACGATATAATATTATCTCAACTCGCAAGATTCAACTATATAGGACAGTACTACTACTAGGTGCTACATAACGGACCAAATTCAAGTTAAAAAAAAATTCTTTATGTTGTTCACAAGTGTTAATTGAGAAAACTACACAACACAACAATACTATCATGTATTTTATTCTTTACCAACAACAGCATCTTTGATATTTTGTGCTGCATCTTTAGTAGCTTCCCAAGCAGTGTTCGCATTTTCTTTCGCTTTCTCTCCTGCATCCAGTACACTCTCTTTAGCTTGCTCACCAAATTTAGATGCACTCTCAGTTGCCTTCCCTGTTCCTTCAGCTATGTTATCTTTCAAGGAACCCGCAATATCTTTGGCATCGGCTTGTAATTCCCCTGATTTTGCGCTGGTTGTTTCAATATCTTCTGTTGCTTTTGCTTTTGCACTATCAGCCAGTTCTGTTGCTTTTGCAACGCCTTCATCTAATTTTTCTCCTGCTTGACCAACCAGTGAATCTTCACTTGCTCTGCATTTCATTTCTTTTGCCACTATGTTCCTATCCTGCAATTAAGTTCATCAAGAATAAATACAATTAACATACGAGTATTGTGAAAAACCTTGTATGCATTATAGCTATGATTCTAATATTTTAAAGTTTGAAATAAAATTACTTACTTGATTGGGGTTGAAACTTGAATAAGAGGAGAAGCCAACTCTTGAGACTTTACGGAATGAGACCGATGATGAAGAGGTACAAATAGATGGGGTTTGAGGGAATGAACCGGAGATGTTCATTACTGCAGCACTCTTTGCAAAACTGATTGTTGCCATTGTTTACTTAATGTGGCGACTGGTGAGGGTTTTTTTTTTTTCTTTCTTTTGTTGGTGTTGTAAGTTTTTTGAGTTGTTAAAGAACTCTGAATATGGCAGCGGTTTAAATAGGAAAGTGAAGATTGAAAATGGCGTTGTGTTGAGCTGCCACGTACAAGAAAGAAAAATATCTCAAACAAGTAGGACTGCATGAATAGTTAACTTCTACTGCTCGACATATGTTCAATGATAGAGTGTAGCCCGATTTATGGTGAGTAGATGTACCAGGTAAATTGTAACGATGTCGGTACGGAGATCATTGGGGTTCCATCCCTGTGATCCACAAATGTGTGAGAGTTTTAGTTGGGGCTACAACCACGTGTCTAGCTGAACTTGGCTGTGATCGTTTGGGAGTACTTGTGTAAAGCTAGTTAGCAAGTGGTCCTATGTATCACAAAATGGTACCGCTCCTCCCGTGAGTCATATGAGGATATTTATCGTTACCGACCTATTTATTTGTTTCATTTGGTTGAGAGATTTCCAACGGTTTCTAGTTTGGATTCTGGAAAGCGAAAAGCCATTGTAAAGCAATGTAGAAATATGAGCTAGTAAGAGCAACTCCAATGGGCACATCAAAGAGCTTGGTTTGGTGATTATACACTTACAGTGGAACTGGAAAACTGTTGGAAAATATACTAAGTAGCAATTAGAAGAGACATGTTAATGTAAGAAACACCAAAATTACAAGTACATGATATTTAGAATTGTAACTATGTCACAGTGGCATTCTATCAAACACCTTATATGCAACAGAACTGTGCAATGATTGTTATTGCACTTCCAACAACAAAGTATTCCACAATTATCATGGGTGTATTCTAACCAATACCCAACTGCATATATACTATAATGAATAAAAGCAAACAAAATTTACAGAGTAATTCAAGCATTCATTCATAATTATCAATTAGAAATCAAAGGACAAAGAGAATAAGAAATAGAATATCAAACAGTGGAGTGAGGCTTAGAGAATTCTATATGTCCTTAAAACGATTACGCCTCCACAATGATGTCGTATGGTTAATTGGCGTTCGTTTCCCAGGATACAACAATCTTCCTCTTGGTTGATGCAGCACTTCAATCAATCAAGAACTATCAAACTAAATTGTGCGTTTATGTAATCTCTTTTTGACACTCAAAACCCAAACAAAAACAGGAGTAAAAATATATTTTTTTATATTGAACTGGGAAATCAGAGGAGGTTTTATAGAGAAAATGGTGACTGAAAAACAAGGGAAAAGAGTATGTTCCCAAGAGGCGCAATGTTTGGCCTGAACAGACTTCACCCCTTCCCAACAAAAGTATGGATAATTATTCAATTTCCACTTAGCAGATAAGACCTGTTTGGCCAATGGTTTTGTAGGGAACCAAATGTTAACCGTTGCCAACCCTTACTTTAGTTCATTCACTTAGTTTCTATTCAAATGATTAAGGAATTACACCTTATAATTCCAACAAAAACCACTAAAACGGATGAGCAAACCCTCAAATAAAAGGTTTTGTACATCGCGTCTCATACAGAGTCGATCGGCTCAACCTGAGATGACCGGTTTAATCAGAGACGATCGTCCCTTACAGAGCCGAGACTCGTTTTAAACAAAACCGAGAGTCGTCTCACATTGAGCAGGTCGGTTCCTATTGCGCCAACAACGGTTAGGAACATCCAACGGCTATGAATCCTCTTCCTATAAATTGAGTTGATTTGAACTCTAAACTCACACCTTCTCCACCTTCTACACATAGAAAAATATTATAATTCATCTTCAATCTCTCCTTCAACACCCACAAAAATTTATAGTTTCACTTCAGTCAAACCTTCCACACCCACCTTATAATTTCACTGCATTATCTTTAAAACAAATTTTTGTAGAAAGTGGCAAGTGAAGCAGAAACACAAAATACTGCATCACAAAGAGTTCGCGGTCCCAAGTCCAGTTTGGATGAAGATAAAGCTATCTGCAGAGCTTATTTAGCATTTACGCTTATGTAGCATTTACGCTATCTGTAGAGCTTATGTAGCATTTAAGCTATCTCCAGGAAAGCCTCTGGCCCGATTCTCATCTGGTAGACGATTGACATCATCTTGCATGGGATACCGTAAAAAACGTGGACCAAAATGGTTGACTACAGTTTCCATTCGAACGTACTCATCACAAGCATCCGCAGGAAGACCATAACCAAGAATCATAAGGGCTGTGGTGACCTTTTGTTCATGACTATTCCCTCGTATATTTCGTGCATCAAATTGATAGTTAAATTTAGGGTTTACCCGACAAAGCTCTCCAATAACCCGCCTGACCAAGTGATGTGGCATTCGGTAGCGACGTTGAAAATCCTTCTCAGAGTAGACACTTCTATTAATAAAATGATCATGTACCATTTGTTGGTGACCTTCCTCTCGAAATATCCATGTATATCTTCTCCTCAATACAGCTCCTGGTTCTGGATCTCGTGGAACTTGCCCGGTGTATAATTGTAGCAGTGCGTTAGTTATGAATCTCTCATCCTCTGAATATGCATCCATTTGATCCAGCTGCTGCATAAATGCTTCTTGTTGATGGAAAAATGTTTTAGCTAATAATTGAATTTCTTCATTATCCATTTCATGATCCATGATGAATGAAATTAATGAAAACAATAGAGATATAAAAAATTGGAAGGTTTTTTTGTACAACAGACAACGAAATGTATTCGAGTGTGTTTATCATTGGTGGATTGAGTGTGTTTATATAAGCGTAGAACTAAACATAGTCGTTGGGGTACAAAACATAGTCGTTACCGATCCATATAAGACCGATCGGTTCATACTGGGATGAGTGTCGCATGTACTTGAGACGAGTCTCGGCCCAAGTTGAGCCGACCGTCCTAATATGGTACGCTCGGCTTATTATGACTCGATATACAATCTTCCCACTGCCCAAAACTCAGTTTTCCCATCCACCTGTTACTTTGCATAGTCGAATTGGAATTGCTCTAACAAACTCTTCCAATCAGAGCATCATCTCTTCAAATCTAATAGCGTTGAGTAGCCTTGGTTTCTAGGATTAACTTTGGGCCGCCCGATGGCATAAATTTAATAACACATAAATATATGTTAGTCCTGTGACACTTTGTTTACACTCCTATGTGTTGTCTGTTTTGTATTGGCTATTAGGTTTTCTCTTCTCTGATTGGTCAGTAGAGTAGCGTATGTTAGCATTAGTATGTTAAAGAACAGCCTGGGATAAATGCCTTTGTCGGCTGGTCTTTTGTGTATGTGTGTGTGTGTTCAACATTTAATGTTCTCTGTAATATCATTTCCTCCAATAATGAAATTCTTCTGCTTTTACTATGGTATCAGATTGAGAATCTGATACATTCTCAGGGTTTGATCCTTTTTCCGCCGCTTCTCTTTTTTAATTCCATCTTCGTCGTTACAAGATTTCAAGATTTAATTCATTTTAATTTTCCAGATCTGGTTTCTTGATCTGCTTCTTTCCTTCTTCTGTTCATGATTCAAGAATTTCCAGAATTATCTTCATCTATGGAAAATCCAACATTGAAATCTATCACCAAAGTTCCTCTCAATCAATTAAAAGGATTTGTTCACCTGAAGTTGAAGGATGACAACTTCATTACCTGGAAGAATTTGATGCTTCATGTTATTCGCAAGTTCAAGATCATGAAATTTCTTGACGGATCTCATCCTTGTTTGCCTCAATACACAAATCAAAATCAAACTAACGGAGTTGAAAATCCTCTTTACACTGACTGGATTGATGAAGATGTTATTATCATTATGTGGATTCATTCAATAATTTCAGATTCTGTCATCGCCTACTTCTCAAATTCGGTTACCTCTCATCAACTTTAGACAAGCATTGATGGACGTTTCTCTCGTGCTTCATCTACACATTCGATTCAACTCAGAACCAAATTACTGTCAATCAAACAAAGTAATAAATCGATTCCAACTATTTTGATTGACTAATTCTTAGGTCTTGAAGTCAATAGAAATGCCAACAATCTTTTTCTATCTCAAACTAAATATGCCATGGATTTGTTGGATAAGTTTGATATGGCTGGTGCCAAGACTTGTTCTTCTCCAGTTCCTGTCAACTTTAAGCTTGTGGCCAACTCAGGCACTATACTTCAGGATCCTTCTTCTTACAGAATACTTGTGGGTGCATTACAATATCTCACTTGGACTAGACCTGAAATTAGCTTTGCGGTGAATCATGTTTGTCAACATATGTAGTCTCAAACTTCTGATCATCTGGTAGCTGCTAAGAGGATTTTGAGGTACATCAAACACACCATTGAATATGGCATTCTGTTTACCAATGGACTTTCTGCAGTACATGGATTCAATGATGCAATATTGGGCTGGTGATCCTGATACCAGGAGAACTACTTGAGGTTATTGTATATTTTTTGGTTCTAATCCTATCTCCTGGTCTAGCAAGAAAAAGGCTACTGTGGATAGATCCTCTACTGAGGCTGAGTTTAGAAGTCTGGCAAATTCTGTTGCAGAGGTAATTTGGGTGTGTAAACTTCTCACTTATCTTCATGTCTTTCTTTCTGCAGTTCCATCCATTATGTGTGACAACAAGAGTGCTATCTCTTTTTCCTCAAATCATGTTTTTCATACTAGAATGAAGCATCTGGCCATAGACTATAATTTTGTCAGAGAATTAGTTCAGTCTAAGGGTTTGCATATTTCTTACACCTCCACAATTGACCAAGCAGCTGATATTTTCACCAAAGGCTTAGCAAGACCAAGATTTGAGTTACTGGGAGACAAGCTGAGAGTGCTTCCAAGGTCTGCTCACATCATCTTGAGGGGGGCTAATAACACATAAATATATGTTAGTCATGTGACACTTTGTTTACACTCATATGTGTTGTCTGTTTTGTATTGGCTATTAGGTTTATGTCATGTAACAGGCTAACCCCGGAGTCTAATGTGGGGTGTACTTATCTACATGGTTAGGGTAGCGTAGTAACCAGTAGTTAATTAGCTAATTAATGTTTATTTAGCCGTTTTTATTTGGTTAATGATTAGTTAGTGTTCAACGGTCAGGATTTGAGGATCGCGTCCACACAGATTAGGGTTTTGTACTTGCTGCTATAAGAGTGTTAGCTGTAGCCGAGTTTTGGAAAAAAATGAAATAATAAAAAAGCCGTTCTCTCAGGAATGAAACAGAAGTTTATTGCTAGGGTTTTATCATATTTATGTGTGTGTAATCTTCAAATCTGCTTACCCCTCCTATCAGTTTTTAGTTCATAACAATTGGTTTCAAGAGCAGGTTAGATCCATCATAACAGGACCATCAGTCAAAGAACTAGAAAATAATTTTGAAAACCATTCCAAGGAAATGAAATCTTTATTTTCAAAGTTGACAGAAGACTTATCATTGATAGAAGAACGTGGATCTGCTCAAAGGAAAGATGATTCTGAGAAGACTGATAGGTTATTATCATTATTAGAGAAATTGCTTCTTCAGAACGCTGAGTTCAACCGAGCTATGCTCTAACAATCTCCCCCCTTTGTCAATTTTAGTGACAAAACTCTTATTACATATGGAGCTAAACGAATTACAAAATAACTCATTCTTCATACGCTTGATTCCAAGTTTCAACAACACAATAACCTGCATATATTTAATCAATAAATGTCGTTGTTGACATTTGAATAACAAAAGCTTTTACTCCACCTAAAGGCAAGCTACGTAAATATTCAATCCGGACATCTTTGTTATTCCCCATTTGTAGTAAGTATTACTACGCAGCAATATGATATGTTTCTCCTCCTTAGTCAATGCTTTACTCTTTCGTTAGATATAACGTTTAAGCACAATTGTCCTTTCCTAGTGATTAAAAATCACTTGTTTACTCCATCTATTTCTCCCTTTTTTGTCACAAACTGACAAAGGTTCGAGTAAATAAAGGACAAACCGAAAGGATCTTACAAATCTAAAAGACTTGTAAACAACCTATAAGAGTTAAGCACGAAGGTTTCACATACCATTTTAGATAACCAATATTAAAACCAAAACTACAAAAGTAATTTAGTTTCAATATGTTATCAAGGAAACAATTGCCCGAAACAATTTTCTTATAATCCAACAATTCAACTAAGATACTCAATTCCCTTGTTGGATCGATTGCGTATGTACAATCGCTTTATTTCGATAAGACCAAAATAAAGATAAGAATTAACTTTATTTTTCTCATCAGGCTCTAATTATTCATACAATAACTTAGACCTTTCCCTTTAGACAAGACAAACACTAGGTTAGTTAACTATTTTTTCTTGTCAAGGCATTCAAATAGACTTGAATAACCGAATCCTCTAATTGATAAGTCTAACTAAGATCAGAATTAACTTAATTTCTCTTATCCGGAATCAATTGGACCTAACAAATGATCCAGTATTTTTGTTAATCCACAAACAATAAATACAAACCAAAATAAATTGACTTGTGAAAAGACGAGGGTACCCAAATACACCACAATCTTTTATTTATCCACCTATAAGTCCTCTTACCGAAAGTGATCATCTATGGACAAAGTCGAGACAATGCAACAAATCGGTATTCACACTTTGTGTGATTGTCTATGGATACGAGATCGAGACAATACGACTACCAAAGTGTGATACTTGATAATAGGTTCAGACTTAACCAAACTCTGTAGGATCACTATCAAGTATATACGGAGTTAACGTTTGTGTAATTTACTTTAAATTATATAAAAAAATATAATTGCGGAAAATAAAAGTAAATCACACATCAAGATTTTGTTAACGAGGAAAACTGCAAATGTAGAAAAACCCCGGGACCTAGTCCAAAATTGAATACTCTCAGAATTAAGCCGCTATACAAAATCTACACCAACTTCGTATAGTTCACTCAGTTTCCTCATTATCCCTGCGCTTCCGACTTCGATGAGTGCACGCACTAGAACAATTCCTTTGGATCGTATTCCAAACAGTAAAGGAACAACAAATCTGTTTGGTAACAACTCTTTCGATTCTTTCAAGATAAAGATATCTCAAGTCATATGCAAAGGCTCTTTATTTTAATCTAATAAACTCCTTTGCCTAGTTAGATCAATCTATCCAATAACTACAAAGTAGTCAAGTTTAGATTCGCAATGATTCGATATAGATTCTAATAAGAAACTATAAAGTGATGTCGATCTCATGCAACTTATCAATCGAATAAATCCGATTCTAGTTGGATCCCAGCCGATCAAGGTTTGTGCACACCCAAATATATGAGAACCAAATAAGAAATCTTTTTTGTCTTCAAATCTTCTTTAATTTTCAATAAACACCTGCACAACACCACTTGAATATTTTGTGATCAATCACACACATAATGGAGTCTGTTAACAATGGATTATCACAAGATGTCTTTAGATCTATAAACAGTTCTAAAGAACCCGTTGATACTTCGATCTAGCTTGAGTGAATCTTATATCAGAAGAGAAGATTGTCAAGAATAAACAAACTAGGTGCAATTAAAGTTTCAACAACTGTTAGTCAATCAAATCAATCAAAAACTAATAATACTGCAATTATCTAGTTTCCCACCAACGGTACTCGTAGAGCTTCTTGATCCCACAGAAGTCTTTAAACGAGCGGTCGTAAGAGATTTAACCTAATTAGGGTACTTTCCTCTCCGAATATACGGCTCCACCAGAAACAACAAAAAGATTAAGTTTGCCTGGCTCTTAGGATAGTTTGATAGAAATGACAACTTAGGTATTTATAGACCAAGGATGTTTGGACACCAAGGAATTTCCAAAACCGAAAATATTCTCAAGATATGCAATGAATAGCAAAATTCGGTTTTCCTAATTCCAATAATAAATGCTTGTCCAAAATTTCTGAAATCTCTCAATAGAAAATCTCCAATTAGTAAATGCACATTACTAATTTTTATTCTCTAGAGATATGCATTTAATTGCTGGTAATTAAAGCATATAAAACCAAAAACCTTAATTAAAAGATTCTCAATTTATTTCGGCACAGGATCTCCTTGAGTACTAAGGAATATCTTTGAACAATAAATGATTAGAGTTACTGAACGTGTTCAAAGTATGTTGACATCTTTTCACTGTAAATCCTTATTCATATTTATGTGGATTTACATTCTTGGAATCGGTTATACCACACTTCCAAACAAGTTTAGAATTGGTTCACCTGTAATCCAAGATCACTATGTGATTGATCAAATATCAAATCACATACATGGGTTGAATCGGTTCTACCTATCACTAGGATCGGTTATACCTTAATATGAAAACACTTGTGATCGGTCATACAAGTTACCAGGACCGGTTACATCAGTTACCAGGATCGGTTACATCAATTACCAGGACCGGTTACCATAGACTCATGGTATTGCTTGTGATAGGTCACACCAGTTACCAGGATCGGTCACACCAATTACCAGGATCGGTTACACTAATTACCAGGACCGGTTACACTAATTACAAGGATCGATTACACATCTTCTCTGTGATCGGTCACTTCAATTACTAGGATCGGTCACACCAATTACAAATATCGATCATACCATCTCATGGTGATTACTTAGGATCGGTTACACCAATTAATAAAAACTAGTCATACCAAATCATAAGTCATGCATTGTGATTAGTTATACCAAGATACATAACAAAGTTACGCTCGGTTCTACCATCTCACACATATTGGTAATCCAAAGATTTGCAATGAATAGACACACCAATAAGTCTAGCAATTTCCCTTTCGATTCATAAAACAAGTTCATGAATGTACTTCCTTTAAAAAAATGTAAAACATTGTTTCTAAGGATGAATCTTCACCATTACCCATTCACATAATCATAACAGTATATACAAGATTATGTCGATGACATATCTACGAAGTTCAAAAGATAAGCGTTATACTTCATAGTCTAATTCCCTAATGCTATGATCATACAAATATGACCATGTCACATCACTAGAGTATCATACAATATGTATAGTATATACAGCTTCGCGGTTATGTTTTCAATATAGCACGACTTGAAAGATACGTGAGGAATGAAAGCAGTTCAATTCAATATTACTAACCTCAAGAGGAAGGATGATGTTGTCGCTGTAGTTTGCTTCTTCTTCACTTTCTTCAGGTCTTAGGAGTAATACTTGTATGTCTCAACATTCCTAGACTTTCTAGTCTAACCTAAACAAAGTTGACTCTAGTATACAATCAAGCGACTTTAGATGAGTTTTGAGTCACTAAAATATGACAACCAAACCTTACATACCAACACTTGGTGAGTTCAACCGATCTATTCTCTAACAATCTCCCCCTTTGTAAATTTTAGTGACAAAACTCTTATTACATATGGATAAACAAATTACAAGAATTCATTTTACATACGCTTGATTTCAAGTTTCAACAACACAATAACCTGCATATATTCAATCAATAAATGCCGCTGTTGACATTTGAATAAAAAAGCTTATACTCCCCCTAAAGGCAAGCTAGGTAGATATTCAATCCGACCATCTTTGTTATTCCCCTTTTTGTAGTCGAAATACTACAACAGCAATATGATATGTTTCCCCCTCAAATGGATAAGGGGCACCCAGTTGATAAGGGGTAACCACCTGCTATTCGCACCCCTAGTCCGGATAAGGGGCATCCACCCCCTTCTTCATTTCAAAAATTCAGAATTGGCGGGAAACTTTGGAGCAGACGAACAGATATTGGATTCGATTTCTACTCGAGTTCTAGAGAGACTCAATCACTGAATTACATATGGATGGGTTCGTTAATGCTAAACAGGGTTATCAGGTCAACCAGAATTAATTAAATAGGGCCAGTTCATCGAGTTGGATTGAAAAAGGGAAAATGCTGTTGAAAGTCCGAGACTTTCAGGCGAGAATTCGAACAAGATTTTTGTGGGTTGGTCT
>JAJJMB010015449.1:3501379-3664868 GCA_023531105.1 Papaver atlanticum | reverse complement strand
CAATCAACTAGAAGGAATAGTGGAATCCGGAGCCTTGGTCTATTTTAATATCTTGAAATCAAATTTTTAATTAAGTTTTCTTTATTTTTAAGTTTCATTAAGTCTAAAATCTATTGCTTTCACAAGTCTCAACGAACCTATTACTACAACTATAAAAATAATCATCAATTTTTGGAGCCGCCGACACGGACTTGTCTTTAGGTTTAGGTTTTAGATTTTTATTTTTGTTTTTAGTCTTTATTTAGTTTTTTTTTTCTTCTAGATTTTACTTTGGTATTTTTGCTTTTGGTGTGCAGGATTGACTTGAAGCAAAAGTTGGAAAGTTAGACTTGCTTGCCATTAAAGGAGAAAGCCGGAGATTTTATTTTTAAAGAACTTTTATTTATTAGTTTCTTTATTTTTCTTTTGGACCTGTAATTTTCTATTTTTCTGCTTGTTTATTTTATTTATTATAAAAAAAACACACACTTGCACACACCAATTGCATTTTCGTCTGGCACCGATTTTAGGAAAACAAGTGGTTTAGTACGGTGAACCCTCTGGGCGTTATCATCCGAAACACCACAAACCTCAGCCTCGTACCTTTGGGTATATTTTTCTGTGGTAACCCAAGCCTACCTAAATTAGTTAGCCCAACATTTGCATGTGCACAGTTTTTGGTTGAATTCTTGTATGCTAGAACGTAAGAGAGACGCTCTAGGACGGTTTATGCGTGAAAAACCTAGAAGTTATATTTTAGGAAACAAGAATCTTGACTACCTAAATCTATAAAGTCTTATTTTTGGACGTTCTTCTCACGGTGAGGAAAATATCTTTAATACTCCTATAGGGCCAGAAATGACAACTGTGAGAGATTATATGTACCCAACTAGGTCCACCCGACCATCGTGCATAAGATTACCAGCCTCTTCGGATAATTATGAGTTGAAACCTAGTACTATTCAGATGATCCCTATATTCTTAGGGAAAGATGATGAGAACCCATACTTTCATGTAAGGGACTTTGAGGAAATTTGTGGAACAGTTAAGATTAAAGACCTTAGTGATGAGATTTTAAAACTTTGATTGTTCCCTCTTTCCTTAAGAGATAAAGATAAATCTTGGCTAAATAATTTACCATCTGATTCCATAACAACATGGGATGAACTCACTTCTGTGTTCTTCCAAAAAATTTACCCAAAACATAAAACCTCATCTATTAGGAAAAAAATTAGCACCAGTATGCAATAAGAAGGAGAGACTCTTTATAGATTTTTAGAAAGATTCAATGATCTCTTGGCGCAGTGTCCCCATCATGGGTTTGAAAAAATGAAATTAGTGCAAATTCTTTTTGACGGGTTAGATTACTCGACCAAATCCTTGGTTGAGTCATTATGTGCTGGAGGGTTCTTAAATAAAACTGCTGATCAAGCATATTCCTTTTTAGAAGAAGTAGCTGACAAATCCCAACAGTGGGAATCATGTGTAGAGCTCCCTAAAATACTTTTGGTAAATAGAAATAACACCAATATGGTAGACTCAAGCTTTGAGTGGGATGCTAAGTTTGCTGCCTTATCTAGACGGTTAGAAGCTTTAGAATTAAGTCAGTCTAAACATAAGTCTTTTGTTGAAACTGATGATAGGCTTAGAACCTCTCAAGTCTCTAGTTGTGGAATAGAGCCCAATAACTCATTTTGGAAAGGACAGATTAGTGAAGAGAAAGCACATGCTCTTTATAACAACTCTAGATTTGAAAACCGTCAAAAATTTGACCCATATTCAGAGACCTATAACCCCAGTTGGAAAAAACATCCTAATTTTTCATGGTCTCAGGGTCAGAATCAAGGTCAGATTAGTAATTATCAGGCACCCCCAGGTTTTGGTTACACTAAGAATCTTTCGGGTTCGGCCCAATCTAAAAACCCTTCTGAGAATAAAATATCTAGCTTAGAGGAAACTCTTATTATGCTAGCAAAGAACCATAAAATGTTATCAAACAATCACTCTAGCTTTCAACAAGAAACCAGGCAGAGTTTACAAAATAATGCTAAGACTCTATCTAAGTTAGAACATCAAGTGGGTCAAATAGCTAAGACTCTAAATGAAAGAGAGAATGGAAAGTTCCCTAGTCATCCTAATCCAAATCCCAAATGAATGAATGCAATTAGAACCCTTAGGAGTGGTAGAGTAGTAGACAATCAGGTAACCATGCCCGATAGTGAACATACTGTAGTTCACCCCTCAGGACCACCAGTAGCTGAGGAGACTGATAAAGTTCCTGATGATGCCAATTCGGTTCCTGAGAGGTCTGATTCTGTTCCTAGAGCCCCATTCCCACAGCTACTAGTACCAACCAAAAAGGAATCCCATTTTAATGACGTATTGGATGTTTTTAAGCAAGTTACCATAAACCTTCCTTTATTAGATGCAATTAGGCAACTCCCTGCTTACGCTAAGTTCCTTAAGGATATGTGTATGAGAAAGAGAAAGCTGAATGTCCCTAAGAAAGCCTTTTTAGCTACTCATGTAAGTTCGATCATCCAGAATACCACTACTCCTAAATACAAAGACCCAGGTTCCCCTACCATTTCTTGCACGATAGGTAATTACCGAAAGCTTTACTTGACTTAGGAGCTAGTGTGAACTTACTTCCGTACCATGTGTACCTTGAGCTATGGCTAGGTGAAATGAAACCAACCAAGATAACACTCCAGTTAGCTGATAGGTCAGTTAAAGTTCCTCGTGGAGTCATAGAGGATGTTCTAATTGAGGTGGACAAGTTTATATATCCAGTGGATTCTGTTATCCTAGATACCCAACCTGTCCCAGACCCAGAAAACCATATACCTGTGATTTTAGGTCGCCCATTCTTAGCTACATCCAATGCGATCATTAATTGTCGAAATGGTATCATGAATTTGTCTTTTGGTAATATGACTATTGAGCTAAATATTTTCAATATTTGTAAGCAACCCTCTGAGTTAGATGACTCATCCTTTGAAGAGGTAAACATGATAGGAACCTTGGTTCAGGAGTCATTACCAAACACTTTGCTAGAAGATCCATTAGAGAAATGCCTAGCCCACTTTGGGTTTGACTTTGATGACGATGGTGTGATTAATGAGGTGAATGTTTTGCTAGAAACCGCCCCTTTGATGGACACTAGTAATGGATGGAGACCTAAGTTCGAACCACTACCAGTTTCTAAATCTACTTTAATTCCTTCTTTAGAAGAGCCCCCTAAGTTGGACCTTAAACCATTACCAGATACCCTGAAATATGTGTTTTTAGGCCCATCTGAGACTTTACCTGTGATTGTTGCTTCCGACTTGGATAGTGATCAGGAAAGTAGGCTAGTCACCGTACTTCAAGACAACAAGGAAGCTTTAGGGTGGACCATAGCAGATATTAAGGGTATAAGTCCTACTATTTGTATGCATCAGATTCGTTTAGAAGATGACACTAAACCCTCTAGGGAGATGCAACGTCGATTGAACCCTAATATGAAAGAAGTAGTTCGAACTGAAGTGCTTAAGTTGTTAGATGCGGGTATTATCTACCCCATTTCAGACAGTAAGTGGGTCAGCCCCGTTCAGGTTGTTCCCAAGAAATCAGGTATCACTGTAGTCCAGAATGATAACAATGAATTAATCCCAACCCGAGTGACCACGGGATGGCGTGTCTGTATTGACTATAGAAAATTGAACAAGGTCACAAGGAAGGATCACTTTCCTCTTCCTTTTATCGACCAAATGCTAGAGAGATTAGCTGGACATAGTCATTATTGCTTCTTAGATGGCTACTCGGGCTATAATCAGATCGTTATTGCCCTAGAGGACCAAGAGAAAACTACTTTTACCTGTCCCTTTGGTACCTTTGCGTATAGACGCATGCCTTTCGGGTTGTGTTACGCACCTGCTACTTTCCAGCGGTGCATGATGAGCATATTTTCTGACATGGTAGAACGGTTCTTAGAGGTCTTTATGGATGACTTTTCAGTGTTTGGTTCATCTTTTGACGAATGCTTGCATCATTTGACACTAGTGTTTACTAGGTGTAAGGAAAAGAATTTAGTGCTTAATTGGGAAAAATGTCATTTCATGGTTAAATCAGGAATTGTGTTAGGGCATATCGTATCTTCGAAGGGTATAGAGGTAGTCAAAGCCAAGGTTGACCTTATTAAAACTTTACAGGTCCCAAAAACAGTAAAACAGATTAGGTCATTCTTAGGGCACGCAGGATTTTATCGACGATTCATTAAGGACTTTAGCTTGATTTCTAGGCCTCTTTGTAATTTACTTGCGAAAGATATTAAGTTTGTCTTTGATGATGCTTGTTTAGAGGCTTTTGAGAAGCTTAAGACGTTACTCACTACCGCTCCCATAGTCCAGGCACCTAACTGGAACCTACCCTTTGAAATTATGTGTGATGCTTCAGATTATGCTATAGGTGTTGTGTTAGGTCAGAGAGAAAACAAATTACTTCATGTGATTTACTATGCTAGAAAAACACTAAATGATGCCCAACTGAACTATACAACTACCGAAAAGGAACTGTTAGCCATCGTTTTTGCCTGGGATAAGTGTAGATCCTACCTATTAGGTTATAAGGTCATAATTTTTACTGATCATGCTGCTTTAAAATATCTTTTGTCTAAAAAGGATTCCAAACCTAGATTGATTAGATGGATCCTATTGTTACAAGAATTCAAGTTAGATATTATAGACAAAAAGGGTGCTGAAAATGTAGTAGCAGATCACTTGTCTAGGCTTGTTGTGGATTCCCCTGATGATTTCACTCCCGTTAGGGATAGCTTTCCTGATGAAAATTTGTTCTTTGTTTCCCAATCACCTTGGTATGCAAATATAGTGAATTATCTGGTTACTGGTCGAATGCCTCAACATTGGGGTAAACAAGATCGTTCTAGGTTTTTAGCCGAGGTTAATCATTTCTTTTGGGATGATCCTTATTTGTTTAAGTATTGTCCAGACCAGATTATTAGGAGATGTGTACCTGAGAATGACCAGTCTAGTATTATCTCATTCTGTCATGAACATGCGTGTGGGGGTCACTTTAGTACTAAGAAGACTGCAGCTAAGATATTGCAGTGTGGATTTTACTGGCCTTCATTGTTTAAGGACTCCCATAGTCATTGTGCTTCTTGTGAGCGTTGCCAGAAGTTAGGGACCATTTCTCGTAGAAATATGATGCCTTTGAACCCTATTTTAGTGATTGAGGTCTTTGATGTGTGGGGCATTGATTTTATGGGTCCATTCCCTAATTCTTTTGGTTATCTTTACATACTTGTCGCTGTAGACTATGTGTCTAAGTGGGTTGAGGCGGTTCCGTGTAAAACAAATGACCACAAGGTTGTACTCCAGTTTTTGAAATCTAATATACTTACACGTTTTGGTACACCGCGAGCTATAATTAGTGATGGAGGAACACACTTTCGTAATAGACCATTTTCACTTTTAATGAAACAATATGGTATTACTCACAAAGAAGCTACCCCATATCACCCACAGACTAGTGGTCAGGTAGAGGTTTCTAATAGGGAGATAAAACGTATATTAGAGAAAACGGTTAATCCTAGTAGAAAAGATTGGTCGTCGAGGCTTACTGATGCCTTATGGGCTTATCGTACTGCGTTTAAGACCCCCATTGGAATGTCACCTTATCGTCTAGTATTTGGAAAGGCATGTCACTTACCTGTTGAGTTAGAACATAGAGCATATTGGGCTGTTAAACAGCTAAACTTTTCACTTGAAAAAGCAGGAGCTCACAGAAAACTCCAGCTCGATGAGTTGGACGAGATTCGTAGAGATGCATACGATAGTGCTAAGGAGTATAAGAACAAAATGAAACTTGTGCATGATAAATATATTTTAACAAAGTCATTTTCTCCAGGTCAAAAAGTTATTCTGTATGATACTCGTTTGCATCTATTCCCTGGGAAGTTGCGCTCTCGGTGGACCGGCCCTTTTGTGGACCGCACTGTTTTTCCTCATGACGCTGTTGAAATTGAAACACTAGATGGTAGTAGTTCTTCTAAGGTTAACGGTCAGAGATTGAAGCCCTTTTTAGAACCTTTGCCTACAGGTGATATTGAGGAGGTCCCTCTGGAGGACCCTATTTACCTTGATTGACCATCGAGGTATTTGGTATTTGTATGTTGTATATTATTTTTGCTATTTGTTTTTAGGTTTTTATTTTTCACCTTATTCTCCGAGGAAGGATTATTACGCTTCACCCAGGTACTATCTTTCCGACTTCTCTCTTTACTAATTCCTCATGTTACTTATATTTTTGGTACTGTTCTTTCATTAGAAACATTAATGACAATGTTAGATTTAAGTTTGAGGGTGGGGAAGAAACTTTTTGTTAGTTGCAATAAATAAACTCCAGGGCCTAGAAATTTATGCCTATTAAGGATGGCACTAACCAATCTAAGTGGATGGAAGCATCTTGATTGTAGGAGTTGAGGAACCAATCTGAGTAGATGGAAACATCTAAAAGAGTCTATTCATAAAAGCACAGAGTTCAGGTGTTAGAAATAACATGATAGTTTCACCGTATCTCGGAATCATCTTATTACTTCTGTTTTTGTTTTTGCAATTTTTTATGTTGATGTCTGCTGGGTTGAAATAGAGTGATTGAGTTACTAAAAAAAAAGACCAGACCAAACGGAATAATTCTCAAAAATAAAAATAAACACTTGGATAGCAATATGTGTGTGTTCTCCCTGTCTCCGTCGCCTATACAAGCGTGGAACGCAGGATCCACGGGAATTATCATGTAATCTGCTAACAAGAAGCATGCGCTTGGATCCAAAAGATCTAATCATGTCGTTTAAAAAAAAGAATAAAAAAAGAATAATAATAATAATAAATAAAGGTTTATTATAAAGTCGACCACTGGTTTCCTTGTATATGCTAGCTGAGTTGATGTAGATTTAGGATTATCGACCACTGGTTCCCTTGTATATGCCAGTTGTGTTGATATTAGTCCAGAAGAGTATCTCAATCCACTAGGTCATAGGTTCATCTTGGCATTGACGTCCATTCGCAACCATCTATTTATATTTCCATCTTCTTAATCTATTCATGTGATTTGTTTGATTCCGGATATTGATGTCCATAGTGCGACTATCTGAGTAGAGCTTTGTCACTTATATATGAATTTTAGTATGCTTGAGTGCAAACTCGTGTACATCAATTGGAATTTCGCATCAGGGTACTTCCTTCTGTAGTCAATGACAGTATGCCAACCAAGGAGATTCTTTAGTGCTATTCCAAGGTTCTGCGTAGATAGCTAGGGTCTGGAGTAAAGGTTTTGTGGGTACACCTCTTGTAAACCCTCCCGAGACTATAACTCGGCCACTAGGGCCACCTAGGGGTTTAAAGGCTTGTTGCACACGCTAAGTGCAATAGCGATGCCTGCGACAGTGTCCGGACTAGCAAATAATAAGTTTAGGGGTATTTGATAGACGCATTTATGTGTCTATTTTGGTCTCAATTATGTGTATTGTTAGTGATCGATTTTGTAGTTATTTGATTATTTTATGTTTTTGTAGGTGTTTTTGGAGAAATAAGCTTTTGCGGAGAAATTGGCTCGAAAAGTGGTTTTTGCGCTCGTGGGAGAAAATTACTAAAGGAACCCCTCAAATGGATAAGGGGCACCCAGTTGATAAGGGGTAACCACCTGCTATTCGCACCCCTAGTCCGGATAAGGGGCATCCACCCCATTCTTCATTTCAAAAATACAGAATTGGCGGGAAACTTTAGAACAGACGAATAGATATTGGATTCGATTTCTACTCGAGTTCTAAAGAGACTCAATCACTGAATTACATATGGATGGGTTCGTTAATGCTAAAGGTCGATCGGCTATCGTGGAAGAGTGGCGGCCGGTGAGCACGACAATGCCTTATTGGTCGCCTATAATTAAATCTAAGACGGTCAATTTGGCTAGCCAAGTTGGGTGGCTGAGATGATTTGCGACAGTTGCATACTGCCATTGATGATTTCACATAGTCGAAACTAGTGTATTCATCAAGGAGTTTATAAAGATACAAGAAAACTCCTACAATATTCCATAGCCGCACTCCCCACAAAGATTTGGCAATTAAGCACAAGTTCAATTAAGAACTCTCCCCCATAAAATGTCATTCCCGAAAGAACAACAAGAGCGACCTTACTTTTACAAGAAAATAAGGATTTCTTTGGACATTAACAAATCACATGAAACATGAATTTGTATCCAAAATACTCAATTAAATTAATCACAAGAGAACCATGATTAATTTAATCGGAAATGCTCGACATAAGAAGACTTAAGGAGCCGCACAGTACATACACAAAGATGTGGATCTAGGAAAGACCAGTACTGTGGAATAATCAAAGATTTATTCTATGTTTCATCAATATTTGCATAAAGACATATAATAGACTTAATCTTTGCAATCAAAAGTTCATCATATCTTCCATCAATATTTGCATAATGACATAATAGGCTTAACTTTTGACATATATGGGACAATCATAGTTCACGGACGCAAACACACATATCCCATAACAAGTTGCAATATATAAAACCATAAAGAATAATACTGCAAAATCATCTTCCAAATAAACTTTAGAATTTAAATAATAAATCTAAAAACATTGCAAAATGAAAATCGTTGGCAATAGCTATGTGTACTCACAATAATTGTTATTCCAAACCCTGGTTATCCTTCTTAAATCACAAGAATATATTCTTATAAGAAGTTTCCTAGACATTAAGGCCTCTAAAAAAATTCTTTATCGTCCCCGAACTCCTTATCGTCAACAGCCATAGGAACATAAGGTTCATGAAGAAAGGAGTCAATTCCAACAAACCTTCTAGACTGATGCCGAACCATGGCCTTCTGAATTTCTGAATCTCCTTTCTTGTTTCCTTCAACACTTCAAGAACCCCAGAAAACTTATGTAGATTAGAAGGGACAGCTCTTGATTTCCTCTCATTCCTCACATTCCTTATGTAGATTAGAAGGAACCTCATTTTCCCTTCATGATTGATGGCTTAACAATCATAT
This sequence comes from Papaver atlanticum, assembly GCA_023531105.1. Classification (NCBI taxonomy): domain Eukaryota; kingdom Viridiplantae; phylum Streptophyta; class Magnoliopsida; order Ranunculales; family Papaveraceae; genus Papaver; species Papaver atlanticum. The sequence goes on along the minus strand of JAJJMB010015449.1, from coordinate 3,655,810 downwards.
TAACATCTTTTCCATCAGAAGACATAATGCTTGGATTTTCCATACCAGTATGAGATTGTGAGAGGAATTCACAAATCAGACTCAATAAGCAATCTTGTGATAAAAAAGGGTTTTCAGAGAAGGAAAAAGGAATGTATTGTTACGGAACCTTTATACACCAAAAGGATTCACGTACGCACAACTCACGACCCTAAAGAAGGCAGAATTCTCGATTTATTGATCAAATAGAGAAAAGCCCTTTCAATATCAATTAGATATGAAAAGATGGAAGAATTCCAAAACAGTGAAAGCACAACCAAAAAGGAAAAACAAAAAAATTCTTTTCTCTTTTCCTAAAGCCTGAAGTGTGTAAATTCTTGTCTCTTTTAAACCAGGTACATGAGACAAGATACACAACCAACACATTTAAGTTGTGCTGGGGTGAACAATAATCTGTCCACCATAACCTTCTTGAAATGAATTCTTAGACCGTACTCTTTTCTCTAATGGTCTAAATTTTTCTTTGGAAATTAACTTCTTCAGAGAAGAGATGAGATTACATACCTCAGACGACTTCTGAACAAGTTTGAGCTTGTTAGCTAATCGATTTTCTCTTCATTGAAGTTTGTTGACATATCTTATAATATGTTTGTACTTGAAACATTTAGGGAGTTCATGACCCTCGAGAGTACAATAAGAACATGTCAATTTGGAGGATGGTTCAGACGTCATAGTTGTGCAAGCTGCTAGACAAACGGTACAGCCTGAAAAATTGGAAATAGAATTTCCAGTAGCCAAAGAGAGATCCATTATATCCTCCAAGGTGGTTGAAGTTTCTCCCGGAAGAATATCGAGGTTGATGTACGTATTGCTACAATTATCAAAATCAACATTTTCACAGAAGAGTGCAACACTTGATTTTTCGTCTTCATTAGAATCATAGTGATCAGACATTTCATCAAGAGTTGCAGCAAGACCTTTGTTTCCAGTGTATTTTCTACGGTTTGGACACTCATTTGCAAAATGACCAAAACCTTTACACTTGAAGCACTGTGGCATATCCTCGTCATCAGTAACGTCAGTATCCCTGTTTTTAGGAGGAACGCAATTATGAGGTTTAACAGATGACTTAGGTTTATCTCTAGTGAACCGTTTACTTCTCTTCAAAAGAAGATCTCTAAACTAACTTGTGATCAAAGAGACTGATTTGTCAAGATCTTCATCTGATGAATCAGTCTTAGAAGAATCATCTTCAGAGATGCCAACACGTTTATTTTTATCAAGTAATTTAGTGTTCTTTTGTGCTTTGAAAGCAATATCCTTTCCAGATTTGGATATACGCTCATGATCAAAGATCTTTAAATTCCCAACGAGAGTATTTCTGGAAAGCGCATCAAGAATATTTCCTTCAACGATGGCATGTTTCTTAGAATCATATCTAGATGGCAATGATCTGAGAATTTTCATTACAATGTCCTTTTCAGGAATAGTCTTACCCAACGCAAAAGATGCATTAACAATTTCAGAAACTTTGTGATTAAACTCATCAAATGAATCTTCATCTGCCATATGAAGATTTTCCCAATCATAATTTAGGTTTTGAAGCCTAGCTTTTTTTTCACGGGTATTTCCTTCAAATACGGTTTCTAAGATATCCCACGCATCTTTAGACTGAGTGCACGTAGTCACATGGTGCTGAAGATCTGGGGTAATGGCATGGATGATTGCATTCAATCCGTCAGAATTTTTCTTTGTAGCAAGAATCTCGACAGCATCATAATCACCGATATTCTTTGGAACAGTTACATCGCCTACTGTAACAACCGGAGGAAAATAGCCATTAAAAATATAAACCCATGATTGAAAATCACGCGCTTGAAGAAAGGCACGCATAATAATTTTTCACCATAAGTAATTCGAGCCATCGAAGACTGGCGGTACGTTTATAGAGATAACACTTCTGTCCATAAAGTCAGATCGCTAAAAACACAGACTTGTGAGGTCTTAAACGTTTTTGCCTGCTCTGATACCAATTAAAAAAGCGGGGGTCTAACAACCACACCCAATATTTCGCTTAGCAATCTGTATGGACTAACTCCAATATACTTTTAAGAGAATTAACTAGACAGACAGACTCAATCTTAAGAAAAGTATATCAAAGAGTTATATCTCTGTTTCTTAATGTAATCAGCAAATCAAACAGATGGAATCCGTCAGCCTGATTAATATAAGTGTTTTGGGGTAAAAACTGATTCTGCTGGAAATGGTAAATTTGGGTGTGCCGCCGAGAAACGAATCTAAACCATAAACAAATGCACTGCACGGGAGTACTTTAGATTCGAGAGATCAATCTGTACAATTCTGGCCTAAACCAAGAAATGGCCATTCCAGTCTTGCTTCGGTCACAAAATGAAGGAGAAGGGTTGATCTTAGGGAGGGAAGCAAAGAAGGTGTTGAGATCAGAATGGTTAACTTTGAAGTTGTGGCTGTTTATGACTTGTATCAGAATGTGGAACTTGCTTGCAGAATGTAAGCTATAAGTTCTTTGTGTTTTCTGGATACTTGTGTTGATAACACTTGTGGGTTGAAATAGGTTGAAAAACCTGTTTATAAAAGTCATAGTTGAACGCACCCTGATCTCGTAGGAAGTGGAAGTAGTTGAGTGATAGAGAAGTAGGGATCGTGTAAAATGTTGAAAACCACGTCCCTACTATGACGGGAAGAATGGTCGGTTACACCCATTACTTCTCTGCTGCCACTAACTGTTCGCCTTTCCTGACACTTTCTCATAATGGGCGTGTTGCACGCCGCATGCAGTAAACCGCCAGACCAATACCCTGATGAACATCCCCCAGTTTGTGACATGTTTGATGTCTCGGGTATTTTGTAGAAAAATATGCAGCACGCTGCTGTGTGGGTCTTGCCTGCAAGACTTAATTATTCTGACCAACCATGCGCAAGCTAGGCGGCGGGCAGTTATATGTGACAAGTCGAGTTGTGAAACTTGCCGCAAGAAATAGCATATAATTCCATAAGTTGAATAAATAAGTTATTCATGAAATCAATATTTATTGAATATCGCTTGTAATCGATGCATGTAAAGCAAATAGGGCCAGTTCATCGAGTTGGATTGAAACAAGGAAAATGCTATTGAAAGTTCGAGACTTTCAGGCGAGAATTCGAACAAGATTTTTGTGGGTTGGTCTAGGCCCTTTGAACGATAACAGGGATGGTTGTATGTTTTAAATCGACAAACCAGGAGTTCTACACGTGATTTCAGTAAACAGGGAAGGATATCTTTCATCTCGGCAAACCAGGGAATTTTTCTGATATATTTGGAAGTTACGCGTAGTTAAGGGAAGATATGTCTTCTGGGATTCTTTTGAGAAGATTTGGGAAGGTTGGAAACATCTAAAACGCGTAAGCAGAGAAGAATAAGGAAATAAACACGAGACTTGAGGTGAAAGAAAAAAAAGAATAATCGAAGATTTCTTGGAGATTTATTTGCCTGGTGATGTATATATAGGTTGTCGAGAGTTTGGGGTCGATACGGAGGCTACAGAGGCGTAAAATCGAGTACCAGGAAAATTGTTTCTGCTGGTGTAGTGAAGAACACGAAGAACATAAGACGCACATGCGACAGTCGTTTATGCTACAATGTCAGTAACAGTTTATATTTATCGATCTCTGTTACAGTTCGGTTTGTAACACATATAATTGTTACAAACCCGGTTTTTAATAGTTTTTCTCCATTTCATCATTTGTGAATACCTTTTGAGCAATGAAACAATATTTTGATCGTGCTTCCACTATGATGAGCTAATTCTCGCGCAACCAAGGCAAAGGAGGAAACTATTCACTCATGTTTGATTGGTAAATTCTTTTTACAATTTCTTTAATTATTTATTTTATTTAATTCACTAGGATCAACATAATTAAAGATAAAATTGGTTTTCTTAATTAGTTGTGAATCAATTCGATGTGTTATGCTTAGAATCAATTCTTTGATAATTCATGCTTAGGTTTACAATTTAATATTTGGACACCTTATAGATTAAAAGTGAATTAATGAGAAAAAGAGCTTAATAATAATTTCAGAAATATCATTGTAAACCAATCAACTAGAAGGAATAGTGGAATCCGGACCCTTGGCCTATTTTTATATCTTGAAATCAAATTTTGAATTAAGTTTTCTTTATTTTTAAGTTTCATTAAGTCTAAAATCTATTGCTTTCACAAGTCTCAACGAACCTATTACTACAACAATAAAAATAACCATCAACTTGTAAACAACCTATAAGAGTTAATTACGAAGGTTTCTCATACCACTTTAGATAACCAATATTAAAACCGAAACTTCAAGTAATTTAGTTTTAACATGTTATCAAGGAAACAATTTCCCGAAGCAATTTTCCCTAATAGTTTAACAAATTGACTAAGAAACTTAATTCCCTTGTTAAACCGATTGTAAACATACAATCGCTTATTTCGATAAGACCAAAATAAAGATCAGAATTAACTTTATTTTTCTCCTCGGGCTCTAATTATTCAGACAATAACTTAGACCTTTCTCTTTAGACAAGACAAACACTAGGTTAGTTAACTAGTTTTTCTTGTCAAGGCATTCGATTAGACTTGAATAACAGAATCCTCCAATTTGATAAGTCTAACTAAGATCAGAATTAACTTAGTTTCTCTTATCCGGAATCGATTTGGACTAAACAAATGATCCCGTATTTCGTTAAGCCATAAACAATACATAAAAACAAAAATAAATTGACTTGCACAATTATTTTATTAACCGGAAGCAATTGAAACAAACATAGACATTATAGCACCGCAATTGCATCGAATTTAGTTAAGAAAAAACACTTGATACCCAACAATAAAGAAGATACCAAACAATAAGCCAAATAAATTGATAAAGTTTTTCTTAACCGGAAACAATTGAATCATACACACACATACATCCATACACAATAATGGAACATATCAATTGTACCGAAATTTTGTTAAGCAAAAGCAAAATATATGCAATATAAACAGGCTTTTCTTAAACAGGAAAACGATTAACTAACAAATTCGTTACCTCAGATTCCGCAGCTTCTTCTCCCCATAAAGATATATCATTAAGTGCAAGTTCAAGTAAGAACTCTCCCCCAGTATGTTGTCATCCTCTCGCAAGAACAAAAGAACAACAACAAAAGCAACCTTTACCAGAGAAAGGTTGGAACGGTTTTAACTAATGTGTGCCAATAACAAAAGTTGAAAACTCGAAACACATATGTTTATGCTAAACACAACTTATGTAAACATATATTGATTCAACATATTGTGACTTTTCACATATGAGTTTCGATTAGAACACCTTATGATCCTTTGATAAAGCCTACCAACATGGGCTAGAACTTAATCCTGCTAAATCAAAAAGCCACATAAACCATAAGGGTTATATCTTATGAGATTGAATATTAAGGTTATGAAAACCGAAATTAGACATCCCATAAACCGAATACACATAGCAAAAATATAAACATTCATTCACAGGCTATGTAATCAGTAACTATCACAAGAAAATTTATAAAGAAATAATTTTATTCATTAATAATGATAGTTTTATTTTAAAAAGAGACCTTATACAATAATCAAACATAGATTCTATTTTTCTGGATTAAGTATTACAGCATATAACTTAATCCCTAGTGGTGCTCTGATTGTTCACTGAGGTTTCTTCAGTGTTCAAACTCTTGAAGCATGTCTCGAGAGACTTGCCAGCAACTACTTATTGTTTTTCAAGCTTTTCAACTTGAACCTTCATGTTTGCAAGATCAGCTTTTGTTTCCTCAATCCTATCCTTGAGCCAATCTTGATTTCGAACCGTCATTATGAGATTGGTTCTTAGTTCTTCAAAACCATGGATATAGTCTACCATACTATCAGAAGGTATCCACTTGGTTTTTGTTGGATCTTGAAAGTTGTAAGCCCACGGACATGACTCATCTTGGGATCCAGTAGAACTATCAGATTCATACTCAGACATGATTTTTGATATGATCTTCTTTTTCTTTTCTGTATTGATTCCTTGAAAATCCTTAACTCTTTGAGCTTCCTCCTTATTTACCTTTGTAATACTGCGAGTTATTGTAGGCATGCTCAAGGATTTAAATAAGAATTAATCAGGATTTCTCAATACAAGCAAGAGTAAGTTTCTCTTAAGAAGAGACAACTTTCGGACCGAAAATACAAGGTAATTTCCGAAAATATATTAAGAATATATTTTGTTACCTGTGTCCGAACTTCTCAAGATGGAAGGTTATTAAAATTCAAAAAAAATAAATAAAACCTAATTATGGAAGATCATGATAAACATGAACAATAATTTTTAAGAAAAGATGGATTCGTAGCTTATCCAAGAATTGTCACTATTTTTTCTGATAAAACACAATAGCATGTGCTCTCGTTTTATGTGCTTCCTCATCCCAAAAATATGAGCACTAAAATGGATGAGGGTACACATTCTCCATACAACTAGGTTGTATCGGAGTAAGCTTTATCAAGCTTACAACGAGTATCAGAAACATAGTTCATGTTTCTCTCCGGATGTTTCTTCCCAAGGTATTTTCTCCCAAGAAGATGATTCTTCCTTGATCTAAAGATATGATCATGAGGAGAAACCGTACTGATATGAGAATTTTCAGAGATGGATAAATCTCTCTTAGTTCTGTCAATGAGATTTTCATAAGATTTTCTCATTCTAAGGATTTCCTTATTATGCACATCAGTTTGATCGTCTGAAACAATTCTTGGAAATCTTCCCTGATTGTTTCTTTTAGCAGAAATTATTTCCTTCCCTTTTTTATGAAAAGGTTCTTCATGTAAACAAAAACTGTTTTGACGTGAGTGAGGAGGAACCTTTTTCCATAAGTGATTATCAACTCTTCCTTCTGATTCTTTTGAGTTGATTTTATCAGTTTGGGGTATATTCTATCTTTCTACTGAGGAATGATCTTTAAGTTTTTTAAGACAAGAAACTTCTTTTAATACTTTTACCACAGTATTTTGAAGAAGTATAAGTTTCTTGTCAAGTGACTAAAAGTTGTATTCCTTACGATCTTTTTCACGGAATCGGTTCAAAGTTTCCTTTGGACAAGATTTCGTTTGATCATCAGTAGTTGTAGAAGATGGTTCTTCATTCTCTTCTAACTTGATGTAGTTAGGGGAACTCCCATCATCATGATCTGTTTCAGACGTGATCAAACAAGTCTTGTTATCACGATTTGTAAAAGTCGAGCAAGGACTTTTTTTTCCTCATCAGAAGAAATTATAAAAGAATCATTAGTCAGAGTCATCGGATGAATCTCTTGTTCTTGAGAAAGATATTTACCAAGAGCTTCTATTTTGACAGTGAGATCCATATACTCTTTGGCTAGAGTATTCAGTTGAATGTATTTTTCCCTGATCTCTTGCTTAAGAAGATTTAACTTTGTCTTTAATATTAACATCCTTGTAGACAAAGATCTTATAGGCTTTAGGAGTTTTGCCAACTCTTTATCAGCATCTTCTTTTCTATCAAAGATAGACTCAGATGTACTCTTAATTATTGTAACTCCTGGATCATGAGTTAACAAAGTTGTAACATCCTCAAATTTTGAGTATTCATACTCTTGCATAACGTTAACTGAATCAGACATAGATTCAGTTCTTATAGGTTGGATCGCACGAAACACATATTTTTAGATCTTTTCATGTTTGCCTGCACTGATAACAATTAAAAAGACGAGGGTACCCAAATACACCACAATCTTTTATTTATCCACCTATAAGTCCTCTTACCGAAAGTGATCATCTATGGACAAAGTCGAGACAATGCAACAAATCGGTATTCACACTTTGTGTGATTGTCTATGAATACGAGATCGAGACAATACGACTACCAAAGTGTGATACTTGATAATAGGTTCGGACTTAACCAAACTCTGTAGGATCACTATCAAGTATATGCGGAGTTAACGTTTGTGTAATTTACTTTAAATTATATAAACAAATATAATTGCGGAAAATAAAAATAAAAATAAATCACACATCAAGATTTTGTTAACAAGGAATACTGTAAATGCAGAAAACCCCCGGGACCTAGTCCAAAATTGAATACTCTCAGAATTAAGCCGCTATACAAAATCTACACCAACTTCGTATAGTTCACTCAGTTTCCTCATTATCCCTACGCATCCGACTTCGATGAGTGCACGCACTGGAACAATTCCTTTGGATCGTATTCCAAACAGTAAAGGAATAACAAATATGTTTGGTAACAACTCTTTTGATTCTTTCAAGATAAAGATATCTCAAGTCATGCGCAAAGGCTATTTTGTTTAATCTAATAAACTCCTTTGCCTAGTTAGATCAATCTATCCAATAACTACAAAGTAGTCAAGTTTATATTCGCAATCAATCGATATAGATTCCAACAAGAAACTATAAAGTGATGTCGATCTCACCCAACTAATCAATCGAATAAATTCGATTCTAGTTGGAACCAAGCCGATCAAGGTTTGTGCACACCCAAAGCTATGAGAACCAAATAAGAAATCTTCTTGGTTTTCAAATCTTCTTTAATCTTCAATAAACACATGCACAACACCACTTGAATCTCTTGTGATCAATCACACACAGAACGGAGTCTGTTAACAATGAATTATCACAAGATGTCTTTAGATCTACAAACAGTTCTAAAGATCCCGTCGATACTTCGATCTAGCTTGAGTGAATCTTATATCAGAAGAGAAGATTCTCAAGAATAAACAAACTAGGTGCAATCAAAGTTTCAACAACCGTTAGTCAATCAAATCAATAGAAACTAATAATATTGCAATTATCTAGTTTTCCATCGACGGTACTCGTATAGCTTCTTGATCCCACAGAAGTCTTTAAACGAGCGGTCGTAAGAGATTTCACCTAATTTGGGTACTTTCCTCTCCGAATAGACGGCTCCACCAGAAATAACAAAAAAAATGAAATTTTCCTGGCTCTTAGGATAGTTTGGTAGAAATGCAAACTTAGGTATTTATAGACCAAGGATGTTTGGACACCAAGGAATTTCCAAATGAATAGCAAAATTCGGTTTTCTAATTCCAATAATAAATGCTTGTCCAAAATTTCTGAAATCTCTCAATAGAAAATCTCCAATTAGTAAATGCACATTACTAATTTTTATTCTCTAGAGATATGCATTTAATTGCTGGTAATTAAAGCATATAAAACCAAAAACCTTAATTAAAAGATTCTCAGTTTATTTCGGCACATGATCTCCTTGAGTACTAAGGAATATCTTTGAACAATAAATGATTAGAGTTACTGAACGTGTTCAAAGTATGTTGACATCTTTTAACTGTAAATCCTTATTATATTTACGTGGATTTACATTCTTCGAATCGGTTATACAACACTTCCAAACAAGTTTAGAATTGGTTCACCTGTATTCCAAGATCACTATGTGATTGATCAAATATCAAATCACATACATGGGTTGAATCGGTTCTACCTATCACTAGGATCGGTTATACCTTAATATGAAAACACTTATGATCGGTCATACAAGTTACCAGGACTGGTAACATCAGTTACCAGGATCGGTTACACCAATTACAAGGACCGGTTACCATATACTCATGGTATTGCTTGTGATAGGTCACACCAGTTACCAGGATCGGTCACACCAATTACTAGGATCGGTTACACCAATTACCAGGACCGGTTACACTAATTACAAGGATCGATTACACATCTTCTCTGTGATAGGTCACTTCAATTACTAGGATCGGTCACACCAATTACAAATATCGATCATACCATCTCATGGTGATTACTTAGGATCGGTTACACCAATTAATAAAAAATAGTCATACCAAATCATAAGTCAGGCATTATGATTAGTTATACCAAGATACATAACAAAGTTACGCTCGGTTCTACCATCTCACACATATTGGTAATCCAAAGATTTGCAATGAATAGACGCACCAATAAGTCTAGCGATTTCCCTTTCGATTCATAAAACAAGTTCATGAATGTACTTCCTTTAAAAAAATGTAAAACATTGTTTCTAAGGATGAATCTTCACCATTACCCATTCACATAATCATAACAGTATATACAAGATTATGTCGATGACATATCTACGAAGTTCAAAAGATAAGCGTTATACTTCGTAGTCTAATTCCCTAATGCTATGATCTTAAAAATATGACCATGTCACATCACTAGAGTATCATACAATATGTACAGTATATACAGCTTCGCGGTTATGTTTTCAATATAGCACGACTTGAAAGATACGTGAGGAATGAAAGCAGTTCAAATCAATATTACTAACCTCAAGTGGAAGGATGATGTTGTCATTGTAGTTTGCTTCTTCTTCACTTTCTTCAGGTCTTCGGAGTAATAATTGTATGTCTCAACATTCTTAGACTTTCTAGTCTAACCTAAACAAAGTTGACTCTAGTATACAATCAAGCGACTTTAGATGAGTTTTGAGTCACTAAAATATGACAACCAAACTTGACATACCAACACTTGGTGAGTTCAACCGAGCTATTCTCTAACAACTTGCACAATTATTTCTTAACCGGAAGCAATTGAACAAATATAAACATTATAGCATCACAATTGCACCGAATTTCGTTAAGCAGAAACACTTTATACCTAACAATAAAGAAGATACCAAACAATAAGCCAAATAAATTGACCCAATTTTTCTTAACCGGAAACAATTGATTCACATAACCAATCCATACATAACATAATGGAACATATCAATTGTACCGAAATTTTGTTAAGCAAAAGCAAAATATATGAAATATAAACAGACTTTTCTTAAACAGGAAAACGATTAACTAACAAATTCGTTACCTCAATTTCCGCAGCCACTACTCCCCAAAAAGATATATCATTAAGCGCAGGTTCAAATAAGAACTCTCCCCCAGTGTGTTGCCATCCTCTCGCAAGAACAAAAGAACAACAACAAAAGCAACCTTTACCAGAGAAAGGTTAAATTGGTTTTAACTAATGCATGCCTAGCAAAAGTTGAAAACCCGAAACACATATGTTATGCTAAACACAACTCATGTAAACATAAATTGATTCAACATATTGTGACTTTTCACATATGAGTTTCAATTGGAACACCTTATGATCCTTTGATAAAGCCTACCAACATGGGCTAGAACTTAATCCCGCTAAATAAAAAATCCACACGAATCATAAGGGTTTCATCATATGAGATCTAATATTAAGGTTAACAAAAACTGAAATCATACATCTCACAAACCTAAAACACATAGCAAAAATATAAACATTCATTCACAGGCTATGTAATCGGTAACTATCACATGAAACAAAAATTATAAAATAATAATTTTATTCATAAATAATTGATAGTTTTATTTAAAATAGATCTTATACAATTCTTGAAGTAAATCAAAACATTGATGTATATTTTCTGGATCAAGTATCTCATGCATATAACTTAATCCCTAGAGGTGATATGATTGTTCACTGAGGTTTCTTCAGTGTTCAAGTTCTTGAGTTTCCTCTTTTCTTTCAGATGATTGAGTCACCTCTTCAAAAGATTCACCTCCACAATCAACTTCAAAAGATTTGACTCGAGCCACTCCTCATTCTTTATAGAAGCTTCCAGTTGTTCACGAGTAATTTCAAAATCTCGCATTAGCATAAACATGAGCTCAATAGATATTTGATTCCTCTTATGTTCCTTTAAGAAATAGCACTTAATCTCAGAAGGAAGATAAGTTTCAAGCTTCTGTAGTTGAGAATTAATATCAATAGTATTTTCACCCATCTTGAACCGCAGTCTGATTGTGGAGAAAATAATCGGTTCTTAAGATGTTTTATATATCAAATAAAACTTAATTTCCAAGTTTTGAAACACCTAACAAGCTATTTCTATTTGATTAAAACAGGCATGAATATACACAAGTTCGGAAATAAAATCAAGAAAGATTTTCCGAAATATTATGTTAAGATAGTCCGAATATATCTTGTACCAATTTATCATGAACTTTCCTAAGACCGAAAGTATTCCTCTAAAAAGAGAACGATTCCAATTTTTGAAAAATACTTAAGTTGTTCATGATGCAGATAGATCAAGTATAGTTTTTATACATCTCACATGTTCCCGGTGCTCTTTTAAGAACTTCCCATTTATTTAAATCGAGCACAAATTTTAGGAAGTTCCGATCAACAAGCTTAGTTGTTGAACTGAGCTCTCAATGGCTCAATATTACACATGGAACAAGATCTATCTTGATGCTTTCGGACATCTTCCTTTTTGGAACAATTCCAAGAGTAGGTTTTACACATCTGTAAGTCACAACTTGAATGATCTGATTCAACAAATATATATATTCGAGTATGAATAGGATTATAAGTGTGACTAGAAACCTTTTGAGTCATGAGTTGAGCAGAACTCTTAGATCGACCCAGAAATTCCTTGGAATATGACAATATCTTTTGATGAGATTGTTTCCTTGATTTGGACAATTGGTCAATAACAAAACTGCATGATCTGAAATCATTAGTTTGTGTGCATTTAAGCTGATCTTTGTCACTTTCAGAGAGATAATCCTTGTCACTGTAAACGACAGTTTTTATTGACCGGATATTAGTCAAATGACTATGCTTTGAAACACATCTCTTTTGATTCTTGCAAATAGTTAGACTATTAGAATCAAAATGTTGTTTATTAGCTAAGAGATTCTGAGATATAGAATCACATATCCTTGTCTTAACAAATAAATTTTTTATGACTTCAAGATTATTCCCACAACTTTCAGATTCAGTTTCAAGAGAAAACGTAACTGTATTTTCATCTTGACATAGACTAGATGTGATTATCATCATGTCAAGAGGTTCATGAATTTCAAGATTTTCTTGAGACACGGCTTCTTCATGAGACCTGGTTTTTATCAAAGAGTCTTTGATAATCCTTTTGAAGGACGGATAATATATATTATCTTTTAGATTATATTTTTCCAGCAAGCTTAAGTAAAATTTAATCTCATCACTGTCATCTGAACCTGACTTGTGCGTCATAGGAGTTTGTTTTCTTATTAACACATCATTGTTAATATTCCTTGAATTCTGTTCAACCAGTGAACCAACAGTGTTGAGCTGTTTATCAGGATCTGAAGAAAAATTGACTTTCTGAAGTACAATATCTTCTTTCTCTATGTTAACTGAATCATCCATTAGATTCAAATCTTATAGGTTGGATCGCACCAAACACAGATTATTAAATCTTTTCGTGTTTGCCTGCTCTGATACCAATTGAAAAGACGAGGGTACCCAAATACACCACAATCTTTTACTTATCAACCTATAAGTCCTCTACCGAATGTGATCATCTATGGATAGATTCGAGACAATATGACAATTCGGTTCACACTTTGTGTGATCGTCTATGGATACGAGATCGAGACAATACGACAACAAGATAACTTGTGTGATTGACTATGGATACAAGATCGAGACAATACAACAACAAAGTGTGTTACTTGTGTATTTTACTTAATTATACACAAGTAGAGTAACAATTTTCTCTTTTCCGATTGGTCAGTAGAGTAGCGTATGCTAGCATTAGTCTGTTAAAGAACAACCTGGTATAAATGCCTTTGTCGGCTGGTCTTTTGTGTGTGTTCAACATTCAATGTTCTCTGTAATATCATTTCCTCAATTAATGAAATTCTTCCACTACTACTAAAAATCACCTCCGGAAATGAACCATGTGACTCAACACCTGTTCAATTTACTTTACTGCTCAAAATTTGTTGAGTCCAAATTTGTTCACACTCCTCTAACGAGTGTATATTTCACATATTCTTCTGATTGGTTGATTATTTAACCGATGGCCCCATTACCCTCCATGTTTAGAATCATGACCCTCGTTACATAACTCCCTAAATCAAATCAAGGGTAGAGATTGAAATGTTTCGTGCACACTCGTTAAGGAGTGTGCACAAATTCAGACTCAAATTTGTTTCGTGATCGTATCATAGCCGAAAATCTATTGGCGTGACCGAAAATTTATAAAATGGCCTTAGAGCTTCTCCAATGGTAGCTGTATGTGCTTCATACGTGGAATCACTTTTAAGACATCCTTCTAGGTAAAAATCCCTAAATATTAGGGAAATAATAGTTTTATCTCCAACTCATAAAGTTTAAAATATTTCTTTTGCTTATTTGTAAGAATATAATTGGCTAAAAATATTTACGTTTTTATTTTACATTGATTTTTAGTAATAAAAAGATGAAGACATCCTCTAAGTGAATGTCTAAAACTAGAGGTTCACCTAGAGGATGGCTAACCTTTTTTTTTGCCACATCATCCTCACATTAAAGGGTTGGAGATATTTTTTAATAAATATTGTTGTGTATCCTATGTGGATTAAGACTTTTTTCTCCACACACATTCCATTGGATAGGCTCTTAAAGTGAACTAAAATTTTCTCGTGACACACACTATACTTAATAATCCAAAACAATCCAGTCGCGCAAAATCTACTACCTCATAGGTAGATCAACTCAAAAAGTATTTACTTCGGAGGTCAAAATCTATAAACATGTGGTGCTGCTTATTTTTCTCTTTACCTATTTGTTTTATTTTTATTTTCGCATAAATTAGCAAAGGTGCTCCAGGGGTTAGTTACCGTTACGATTACCAGTCCCATTACATAACCCCCTATAGCAACCTTTACCGCCTCGAAATCTTTCAGGTAACGTTCCCGAAATCCATCTTCCGTGTTCCGTATTTTCTTCAAGATTTACAGATTTGTGAATTCCGAGTCTCAAAACAGTCCGACTCCCAAATTGCACTTCAAGTTTATGATAAATTGTCTCAGAGAAATATTTTATCTTTTTATTTCGTCCCTCATAATTGAAACTTGAAATTATTTTGATACATTTGAAGTTCATGATGAAGTCAAAAAAAAAAAAACAAAAAAACGTAGTGTAAGTCTGGCTCCTTGGCATGAGGCATTGATAATTTCTTCACTGGTCATGTGTAGGATATGGAGGAAATTTCCGAGCAAATTGAGAATGAGGTGGAAGAAGAGGAATACGTATTACTTGATCTTGAAGCTGTTTATGAACAATTACACATCCCACCAAATGCGCCTTACGTTCTATCCGGATGTTTCTCCTTCCAAACGAATATTATGATTCCTACTTATGTATTAATAATAATAATAATAATAATAATATGATTTCAAGTGAATTTCTTCTGTTGTGGTTAAAAGCTGAACAAAGCTCTCTTCTTAGAGCTTCTGGCCCCACCGGAGTATATTTCAGCCAATAAGATCATCTTGATTATTCACACAACCAATTTTTCATATTTTCCACCCACTTCTCTATATTTTGGCACGATACTTTTTATGGAAACTTGCATCTCTATCATATCCTCACTCCCCACTGATATCAAAACCCCAATTAATCTTTACAACCCTAACCGCTTCATTGTCGGCTCTCTCTCTTTTTTCTATTTCGATCTCTTTCTTCTGTGATTTGTTAACAAGTACTGAGATGTTCCGCCCACAAGAATCATCCCATCTGAAGAACATATCATCTGACCCCAATAATATCAATTACGGGTAAAACCTATGTAATTATGTATTTTGATATTTTTTGGTTGTTTAATGAAGGGAGAACGAAGATTATGATGTAAATTGTTGTCTCTTTTAAATCAGATTCGTTTTTTTTTTCTTCGCTTATTTCAGATTTTATCACTTTCATCAGCGAAATCAGTCTTTCTCACTTTGTTTAAGTCTTTTATCTCTGTTCAATTTGAGTTAATTATTACTATTATTTGATCACAATTATCCTCTGTTGATAAGTGATAACCAATGATGTACTGTAAACCCTTTTTCGCAGCCGCCTCTTTTCTCCTCTCTATATTTTGCAGGCGCAGTTTTAGCTAATCAAGAAAAACTAACTAAATACAATTTTCAATTGGTAAACCCTAACCTTTTTCTTTTCTTTCTGTTCTCCTTTTTTTTTTTTTTTTTAATTGTTTCTTCACTTGGCGCCATGTATACAGAGGTTTGGTCTAAACAGTTTGAGAAGCTTAGGCTAATCTGAAAGGTGCACTAAAGCAGTTTGACATATCTTGCAATCTCAATACGGTGAGCAGAACCCATGCATTCCTTTTTGTATATTCAGTTTTTTTTTAGCTTGATTCAAACTGTTGACGCATATGTTTGCTGTAAGCCTTTTCCTAACTTATATTCTTGAGAAAGAATCATTTCTCCAGGTATGAAGAACATATCATCTGATCCAAATAATATGTTTGCAAAATCCTATTCTTCTTAGCTTTAATCCAAACTATTGATGCATTTGTCTGTTTTGTGGATTTTAATTTTAGAATGTTCTACATTGAGCTGATTTTAGAATTTCCAATTTCTGATTTTCTATTGATACCATTTGTTATTATGAGTTTTGCAAAGATTACATGTAATTCTCTACCATAATCTGCTTTGCCTTATTTACAATGTAAAAGAGTAAGAAGAAATACAACCGTGATTCGTTTGTTAAAAGGAATAGAAATGAATTTTGTTGTTGACTAATGTATTAAAAGGTTAAATTTTGTTTTTGCTGTGAGTCCTAAGCCATCTCAGGTTATGAGAACAACCGGTAGTCCTAGATTGTCTGAAGTTACTCCACCAATGGCGTATGGATTAGTCTATTTTGGTTTTAAGAAAAATACATATCTCAGTGAGACCATATATATATATTTTCAAGATGCCATAATGTTCTACACCCTTATCATCGTGCATAAACGATCAATTTGATCAATTTTTCATGGCTACTGTTGTTTCAGGCATATGCACACGGAAAAACATGTATTGAGACTCTATATTTTTGTTTGTTATTCAAGCAAGGACAGATTTGCTTGCTTACAAAAAAGGATTTGGTTAAACTTAGTTACAATTTCCTAACCAACTTATGGTGCTGAATTGCTTAAAGGGATGCAGCAGTACTTGCAGTGGGTACTATATTGCATTTCTTTTATGTTGCTATATCTTACTGTTTAGCTTTTGTTTTATGTTGCTATATCTTACCGTTTTATGTTTACTGTTGTTATATACCACAACAACAACAAATGCGCTCTTTGCTCCAAGTCTGTTTGTGATATGTCAAGTATAGGAAAAGCTTGACATGGACATTGCAGCCACAATAAAATGTCAAAATCCTATCACAATTAAATGATTAGCCTCTTACTCTCTGCTTTCCCAAGCCCTTACAAGTTTTTTACAAATACAAAATTTTCGCATTAGGTGAAAGTCGTGCGAGATGCAATATATGTAGGATTAGGAAGTTTAATATTTAAAGTTTTTTACTCACCTAATAAATAAAGATTTTAATTGATTTTTACAGTTTTACTCCAGCCAATTCGTATCATGGCTTCCTCATGGCACAAGATGGAGTTTGAATTGCGGCCAGTTCTGGTTGATGAAGTCCGGGAATAGTGTGAGATGAATGATGGAAAGGTAGATTCTGGCATTTTCATTTTCTAAGAACGACACTGGATTTCTTAATTTATCCTATTTTCTTAATTTGTTGTTGTGATGGTGATAACAGTAATGGTAGTATAAGTAGCAGTAGTTACTTTTATTGTTGTTTGGCAGTTTAATGATTTTTCCGTGTATGGTAGTAATGTGAGATAAGAATTTTTTTTAGATTGCCAAAATAGGAGAGGCACGCATAAAAGAAACTTCTTCACTTCGAAATAAGTTTTGATACCCTCTAATGAGTTTTGCTCAGAACTCAAGACTTGTGCACTCATGGGCACACTATCTGAATGTGCATAGGTTCTGATAGGGTCAGTCAAAGACAAGAAAAATCATGTTATCTGATGAGGGAATTATTCCGAAAATCTCTGGAAAAAAAGAGACAACAAAGTGAGAGTTATGCTACCAAAAATACCAAAACTATTTCTAGGATTACAGTGAATTCTTTTCATTATGGTGAATTCTTTTAATATTATCATTTATAGTATTTTACCATTCTTATTGGCTACTTTCCTCAACATAGTATAAAATATTTAGGCCCGTGCAACGACTAGTATATTCTAACTTGTGAAGTATAATTTGTTCAGTAATGTAATCTCTTCGATTTGGTAGGGTTTGGATACTTTGAATCCAGTTTTGATCGTAGGCGACAATTTGAAGTTGGTGAGCTTTTGGACTGCAAACTACTTACCTTTAAAGTGACAATGTTTTTTATGGTTTATTTAGAGTAATGTGGTTTATCGCTTCACTGAACTGTTGTCGCAGATAGGAACGTACGAGGAAACAATTGGTACATGCCTCATTTTCTCGGAAAAAGGTGAGTCTTGATAATGCGAGGAATAGCTGATTTCTGCAGGGTTAAACTAAATTTTGCCTTGGCAGATGGTGGTCCTGTGGTGCACGAGGAGACGGGCCCATCAGATCAAAACCTTTTCAAAGGGACGTGCATTGTTGATCCGAATCAAACTTCAGCTAAGCAAGTAAAACCTATTGCCGGTCTCCAGAAAATTCAAGTTTAGATTGGCATCTGAAGTTGATATTCATGACCCTGCAGTAAAATGATATTGGGAAATCTATTTCTAAATATTATTAAAAAATAAAAATGAAACATGCAGTTACAAGGAATTACTGAACTTTTCCTTGCTAAACATTTATTCCATTTTCTTCTCAATTTCACTTCAATTATGTTAATTTCATTTTCCCGAGCACCCATTTAGGGTATATGAATCTTAA
The DNA here is from genome assembly GCA_023531105.1 of Papaver atlanticum. Classification (NCBI taxonomy): domain Eukaryota; kingdom Viridiplantae; phylum Streptophyta; class Magnoliopsida; order Ranunculales; family Papaveraceae; genus Papaver; species Papaver atlanticum. The sequence continues at coordinate 3,637,019 of JAJJMB010015449.1, read as the reverse complement.
AAGTAATCGTACATGCAGTTAAGATTCACAACAATCACTGAATCGTCCTTCTAAGTATGCCGGCTAGTTAATTATGACTATTTACCCTGCTTTTGTGGCACTAAATCTGTCACTCCAGGTTTAAAGGTGCGAAGAAAAACTTCAGCAGCCTGATGTTCTACCTTCTGCCTTCCTTTGTCCCATCCATGCTCAATAGCAAGTATCTCAATGACTCGTGGCAGAGCATGTGTGGCAGCATTAACATCCAGAAAGGCCAGCCTCGTTCTTCTGGCAACGAAATCGATGGCAGTCTCGCAGTACTCATTCCTGGCACAGTAGGCAACTTCAGCCTCTAGATAAGGGTAATCATGGGCAAGCCTTTTCCCAAGATCTTCCTCCTGCATTCAACGAGAGCGCGTAAAAATAGAATACAAGTAACGACAGAGGCTGCAATATGACAGCTGGTTCATACATGCACATAAGCTAAATGTGCATAGTTGTGGAGCAGCGTCTTGAAACAATTGGGGGATCAAGGAGTTCAAAGGATGGCTCCTTGACAAAATAACATCAGCGGACCATGCTTTTATTGTAATGCTTACCACCATATGGGTAGTTGAAAAAAAAAATCACCATTCAAGGGATGGGTTGTTAAGTGGTCAACTGGATACTCCCGTCCCAGTCTAGAAATGATGATGTCCTTTCATCAGTGTCAAACAACAGTGAGAAAATGGCGGTTAATATTCTAAATTCCAACCTGTGCAATAGAGGCCACTTGTGTGGCCATGCTTCCATATGCACAAGAGAGGTGCTTGGCAATTGATGTGCCTAATGCTCCTGGCACCACTTTCCCGTCCCTTGTCTGCTTCCTGCGTACATAAGATTGAGCCAACTCCACAAAAGCTGAAGGTTTCCACCCCTCTGCACCTACAATGGCTAGGTCAGCTGTGGCACATCGCCTTAAAGGATTCAGCTCCCCATGCTTGATGGCAGCATTAACTGCATCTTCCGCCATACTGATAATTTAGATACGTAAAAATTAGTGTCTCCCAAGAAATGAAGCTAACGAAGAAACTTCAGCATTTCACACCAAGAAGGCATACGAAAGATCAGAATTGACCATTTTGTGGAGATAGAATACCTACTATAGAGTAATTTAGGGTTTCCTGTTAGGGTTACTTTGTTTCTGATCCATAGCTTCCCAACTGTGTTTTATAGAGCTAAAAGTAGATATGCTGAAAGAAAATAAAGTATCTTCTTTTGTTTTGCATAAAACTACAGAAGGAAAATCAAAACCTAGGCCCTACGACGAGGCAGGTTCGATAAGAGTTTCTGGATTCCTTAAGATTTTGTGCGACTAAAAGTACCTTCGATAAGTAGTCCATTTTCCACCAGAGACAGTAATCAAGCCAGGACAATCAACGTGTACAAGGTGATCCCTGGAAATGCTTGCTGTATCCTTAGCTGAAGGATCGATAGCCAGCGGACGTATACCACTCCATGTGGAGAGAATATCTGAATTTCTAACCTGAAATTTAATTAGATATTAGTAAACACCTCATGCATTCAGTTCAATTTAATTCAATTGAGAATGGCTGTAACAAGTACACCGAACTTCCTGCAGGAAAAAGAAGAAAAAAAGTGATGAAAAGAGAAAGAGGAACATCTATGAAAGAGGGGTTTGATACTTCAACTACAAAACCTCAGCGACTATAATTTAAACTGATCAGAAGATTCTCATTTTGAAATCTGATAAAAGATATCTAAATTTCTTGACCTACTTCACTGCAACATTAATCATCTTATACGGTCAACATTTTAATTAGGCGTTACAGATTTAGAGAAAGGCCACGGAAAGTTGTCCATCAAACCCAGCAAGTGTATAACACAACACTTATATTACTGTGATGTGAAGAGACCTTTCTTCAAACTCATTATCATTGGCATTGAGGAAAACATAGGATGTTACATTGAGGTTCCAGATTCTACGCTACTGACAAAGCCAGAAATTATTTACTTCTCAAATTTTGTAAACTATTGTTTACATTGCCTAAGAACAGCGAGAATATAATGCCACACATAATCATAATCGCAGTTCAACCAGTTCGTACCTTTATGTTCAAGTAATCCTCAATGGCATGGAGGATAAAATCTATTTCCTCCGATTGTGGCTGGGGGAGATCAGTTATAGTAGTACTAGAGTCTGTAGTTCCAGCCAGAGTTTTACCTCTCCAAGGTAGCACAAACACTAGACGACCATCTTTGGTTTTAGGAATTAGTAATCCCATGTCTTCTGGAGTGAAATAATCTGGAAGCACTAGATGGGCACCACTGCTTGGACTGATAATGTTTGCTGCACTGCTGTCAGCCATCTTTCTTAGAAAATCACAAAAAGGTCCAGCAGCATTTATGATGACCTTGGCATACACATCAAACTCCTTTTCTGCAGAAGAATTACAAATCAGTCACATTATGATAACCTTGCCATACACATCAAACTCTTTTTCTGCAGAAGAATTACAAATAAGGAACTGGATGATGGACGGCCATGAAAATTGAAGACCGAAACCTACAACCTATTCGTTGCTGACTACTCGTACAATTGATTCATCAATTTACAATTCCTTAAAAGTTACTAAATAATAAATAAAATAAACACCCAATCAGATCATACTTCCATACCTGTTAAGTTGTCTCGAACTCGGGCACCAATGACACGGCCAGAAATTTCATCCTTAAGGAGAGAAACTACTTCTACATGGTTAAGCACTGCTGCACCAGCCAAGGCAGCAGTGCAAGCTAGTCCGATATTCAGACGTGAATCATCCATCTGCCCGTCACAATAAACAACTGCACCTCTCAATTTTCGACCATTACATTCTTTTGCAAGAGTTGGAAATACACTGACAGCCTTTTGTGCAGGGTAATATCGTGACAGTCGCAAGGTTCCAGAACCAGCAACAAGATCATACACCTTCAATCCGGCCCAATAGTATACTACTTCAAACCAGCTATAACATGGGGTCATAGTAGGAAGGGCACGACAAATGTGTGGAGCATTTTGAATGACACGATTGCGCTCTTCAAGCGCATGGAAAACTAATTTCAGTTGGCCATAATCTAGATTGAAAAATGCCTTCTCCAGATAACGAACTCCTGATTTATAACCATAACAAGAGGCGAGCACCATAAAGGAACTCTTTTCATAAGCATATCAAGAGGAACCAAATTGCAAAAACAGAAATAAATAAGGAAAGATAGAGTCTCATAATGAGGGAGAGCACACTATTTTACCTCCATGAAGAAGCTTAGTCGACCTTGAAGATGTGCCGGAGGAGAAATCTTCTCTCTCCACAAGCCCAACACGCAATCCTCGGCTAGCAGCATCAAGTGCAACACCTGATCCAGTAGCACCACCTCCAATTACCAGAACATCAAAAGGATTTTTGGAATTGCTTCCAGACATCTTTTCTTCCTGCTGTTTTCTACTTGGAACAATTTTATCCCTCGATAGAATGTTCTGCTTAACCTCGGATCTATCTTTGGCAAACAAATTCCCCTCATTCAAACACAGTTTTACTGCAACTAATGCAGCTGATGCTTCAAATATTATACGACGCATTGGATCCTCACATCAACCACTGTGTCAGGCAAAGTCTCAATCAATATGAATAGAAAGATTGGGTCATTTTGTGAACCAAATGTAAACAATTATTACCAAATATAACCGAAAAAGAGATCTAAAAAACAGAATATTAACTACAAAAACAAAACCTGATCTTTTCTGAAACTGAAATGGAAATTTTCAAAGAGTTATACCTACATGCAGATAAAAACAATATGCATATGTCATTAAAGGCGTAGAGCAGTAACAGATTGATGTTAGTGAAATACCTGTATTAGATCTCTGATTTTTCCTTCGTTTCTGGACCAAAGGAAGAAGAACATCAGCATAAAAAAACCACCAACAAGGAAATGTTTTAACGGAGCATCCGTGATGATAGAGAAAGAGAGAGCTTTGAAGTGAGCATTTAATATATGTATGCGTTAAAACGTTTCCGATTTCGGAAAGATTTGGAATACTAATAATGAAAAGATAGGGATAGGGTTTACAGAGAAGGTGGAAGTGAAGATAATCATTTTCTCACTGTCAGTAGTTACATCATCAGAGTTCAGACCATAAAAAACCCAACCATCACTTCAATTATTGCCCGCGAAAAAAAAACCACTTCTGCCGTTCCTTGTTTTCGATTTTCTCTTTTTAAATTGTTTAATTATGAGCAGGTGTGCAATTTAGATGTTTCTCGCCTGGTCTTGCTAACATGCGCTTCAGCTCCATTGTTTTTCTTATTTCTGCTTGCAAGTTGCAGTTTACAAGAGACTCAGGGAAACGTCTTATGGTCGTGGGGTGGAGTGAATTTGTGGAGCCGTTTGCTGCTATGCATATGGTTGGAGAAAATCCCATCGGCCATGGTATCAATGTAAATTTTCACAGATGCAGACATAATAAGAGGATAACAAGACCCAGAGTTTATTGCAAAATTTTACAGATAAATTTCTACTACATAGCCCGTAAAGGTTTTTCCAACTAAACATACTTTACCTGGCACATTTTGATTTCTGCTATTACAACATTTATGCTGATAAAAAAAATAAAAAATTATGCATGTCAATTCACACTTGTTTTATTAAACATGCATTTGAGGTTCTTCAGTGTGTCGCTGTCTCTATGTTTATTTTTTGTTTTGAGCGGTTAAACAAGCTAGAAAAGGAATTACCTTTTACTTTTCATGCAGCAACTTCAACATTTCTTGACTAGCTTAACCCGTTTGTGGGCTCGAATGGCTTATGAGTTTCTAAAGCTGAGATCAGATATACAAGATGATAATGCTTCTTTTACTTGACGATTATCAGAGTCCATAGAGAGAGCATCTTCAAAGAGTCTTCTTGCCTGGTGCAACAGCTTTAACTTTTCCTTACTATATCTTGGCCGAAGTTGAGATCTTTGACGCAATACCATACCCCATCGGAACAGAGCTGCAATTCACAAAAATCATTTAGCGAAATTCTCATTGATAAGTGAAATGTTAAGAGAGCATTTTATCTCAAGCAGAATCTTGCATATATGACAAATTCAAATTACAACAACGGAAGGAGCGAGTGTAAGTAGATAACATATTATAACTGCTAAATATTCAAATTCGATCTCCTTCAGGGATGTTCTATAGGCTAATCAAAAGAATATTCTGAATCGTACCATCAGACGCATATGCATTGCTCTTGGACATCATAGCATCAAATTTATCGATTGCGGCCAGATACACCTTGTCAGCATCATAAGCCGCTTCCTGCAAAGAGTAGAAAGCAATAACTTATAAAGAAGCATAACATATATTTTGTTAATAATTTTAGTTGACCCAGATATCTAAGTTTTCAATAGTACTGCTGAAGTGCTGAGACACTATAAACAAGTACCGGCACCAAAAAAGGTCCTTACCGGCCCGATATCTGAAATCAACTGAGCACGATAAGAGAGAGCAAGACCCCAGTTATAAAGTGCCCTCACATCATTCCCGTCGATGGATAAGGCCAACTTGTATTTTCTCCCTGCTTCAACAAGGAGTTCTTCACACTCTTCACACACATCAATAAGAGTAGAGGTAATCTTATCTCGGCTCATGACTTGATTATCATGTCCCTCGGGTTCTACCCTATACATTTTCTCCCTAGTGAAGGAATCACCTGTTGATAGGAGAGTTCTCAGCTCACGACTAATCTTTAATTTGAGCTCACCATGAAGAAGGAAAGTGTTCCCTAATTGACCCACAGCTAGTAAGCTCATGGGTTTCATAGATAAGGCTTTTGAGAGTAATCTAGCCGACTTGTACAGTACAACCTCAGCCCTTTCTTCATAAACTTTACCCTTTAAGCATTCCCTAGCTTGTTTGAGGAGGTTAGTAGCATCCATCAAATGTCGGTCAAACACTACATCTTCTGATATCATTGCAGATGTTGAAGATGGCGCCGAACCCTCTTCCATATTGCATCTAGATTGACGGTTTCCTAATTCGAAACCATTTTCCAAATTCTCCGGTGTTTCTCTCAAATCAAACCTGGGCATCTCATTCTCAACGTTATTTTTGTTGCTTGTGTCAGCAGCATTGGAACTTGTGAACTTTTTTTCTTCTTCCAAGTAAGTCTTATGTTCCATACCAGATGCACTGGCCTCAACCTTCCCCGGTCTGACATTGAATCCAACGTCCAATTGATCACGGAAACTCTTTATAGGTACTTGGACTTCCTTTCTAGACCCATATCCCATCTTGTTCATGAACTTGGGCGTATTGCTCTGATTATAATACTCCTCGTTTTCAAGTAGTTTCCTAATATTTCTCATCGACTCTACAGATTTCTCATTGCCGATTCGTGGTTCTTCCACATTTCTAGAATCACCCCCTAATATTTCGTCTCCAAGCTGATCATAAGCTGGGTTCCTAGAGTCCTCATGTACTGAAGTACCTATTTTCATGTTTCCTACGCTATTCATGGACACCCGATTTAAACTATCACCATCTCCAATTCCATCAGCTATTTTAGTTTCATGAATTTGATCATTCACCATATTTGAATTCAGTTGCTCCATCCCTTCTCTTTTACTGATATTTTTTGATATGTTAGCTTTTGATTCAACGGAATTCACTTGAAACATGCCACCAAAGAGCTGAAAAATATTCAAGAAAGTTCCGCCTATGTCCCTTTTTCTCTTACTCGAGAGCTTCTGATTCAATTTTTTCTCAATTTCTCCACTATCAACTGATTCTCTAATAGACTCACTCACACAATCAGGTTTACCTATATCATTTGTGGATGCTTCCATTACATTTTTCTCTCTCACAATGTCCAAGCTTATGTTTTTCAGTATATTATGGTAACTCTCCAATTCACCCACTTGTACAAAATTGGAATTCATAGCTCCTTTCATTTCCTTTTCCAAATTAGCTATCCTATCATTCAACTCATTAAAAAATTCTACTGAGTTCCTCAATTTCTCAGCATAAACCCTAGGAGGATTATCTTCTTTAATTCCTTTGTTATTACCAACACCAAATCTACTACGCAATTCCTTAATTGTAAAACCAACACCACCTCCACGAATAAACCCAAATGAAAATCCAATTGCAAAAACCAAAACTGAAGCTGGAAACACTAAAATTGTTGAAACCTTAACCCTTGAAATTGCTAAAGCTGAAATCAAACCTATAATAAACATGAAAACATGCTTACTATCATCAATTCCTACGGAAACAAGAAAATTCTTCAACTTACCAGATTGACTTGGATGTTCAATAAGCTTAAGATCATCCCATCCACCATAGTTGGAGGAAATTGAAGCAGGGGGGTTGGAAATTGAGCAAAAGTTAGGTTTTCTTGAATCCAAATTCCATCTGTGATTGAAAAATTGAAGAAATAAACGTCGTTTAGAAGGGAATGATTTGGATTTGAGTCGAGGAACAAATGGTGATAAGAGAAGATTATGAGTGTTGAGTGTAAATTTTTTAGAAATTAGGGCTTCCATTAGAGTTCCTAATTGCAGAGGCAGGAAATGATTAACACGACTAGAGTGTAATTGTTGTAATCTGCATCCACAGACAGAGATGACGAACTTCTGTGACTGTCATTGACGAGGGTATTTTGGTCATTTTTTGTAATTCGTATCGTAACCGTAGATTTAAAACTTACCAAAGGTAAAAAAGAGCTACAAGCCTACAAGACTCGTATGGATCTCATCTTACAGTCCTATGGTAAATCAACGGCATCTAACTAAATTCTCACCAATGCACTCAAACTACGGTTCGTTTTCATTCACCAATTATCTCAGTAACTCCCTAAGACAGCATTTTCATAATCCCAAATTGAAAGGATTAGCAATTCTCCATTTGTGCTGTTGCGAAACACTTAACTTTCTCATTTGTAGGCTATAGCAATGAGAGGGCGCTTGAAGCCTTGAAGAGTTATTGAAATGTGAACATGCGCTAATGGATCGTGTTGGGCTTAGGCGCCGTTGTCTTTAATGAACTTATTCCTCGTCTTCTTCTTGACATTGAGAGCATCATCCATACGTGAGGTCTAGGTCACGAATAACGCGGTGGATTTTGGGGTATCTAGTATTTTCATTTATTTTCCTTGTAAAAGCGATATGTAACCGTGGTTTGAAGCTCTGAGAACTTTTTACTCCGTCCTAAGTTAGATGTGCTAGTTGTAGTTTGTACAATTTTTAAGGCAAAGAGGAAAGGGGAGTATATTTAAGTATTTTTTACAATTATATCCTTATGAATAAGAATTAGTAAAACTTAGAAATAATTTATCTCTTAAACTATACCACGGTTTTTCACAAACTTTATACCGTTGAAAAACATTTTAAAACACCTACCTAACGAGTACAAACATGACTATCAAATTATACATATTTCTTATAGTAACAATAATCAATTAAAATGGTAGTTTTAGAAATATCCCCTTGATTAGAGAGATAGCTCATCTATTATGGGACAAAATATAAAACCAACTAGCTCATCTAATTTGGGACGGAGGGAGTATAATGGAATCCTCAGTTTGGAAGCGATATGGAATCCTCAGTGTAGGCGATCAAATCATATCGTTCCGCTTCTTCTTTCGACATATAATGTTCCATATCTTTTAAGAGCTTTAGATTTGGAAGCAAACCAATGTCCACTACTAGTTACATGAAAATTCACTACATACAAGTATCCTGCTTACACCACCGGCACCGACTTTTGATTTTAATCTATGCATGAAATTAAATGTGAGCCAAACATAAGAGATCTTGAGAGGCAAACTTGCGACCATGATTCTGATTAAAAAAAAAAAAAAAAACTTGCAACCATGAGAGAAAAGTAATCAAACTAAGATCAAAACTGATTTGCAGAGAAGAGAGAGAAAAGTTGCCATTAATAAGGAAAATAAAGATTGAACTTCATTGATATGGCTTTGTTGTTACAGGGACAATGACTACTCCTTTCCAATTGAAGACAAGAAAAGAGAGGCTGCATCATAACTTGCATCAACAAAAACAAAAACCCTACTTCACATTCCACACATACCACACATGAAGCTGCATTATCTCTAGAAAGCTAACAACAGAACGTGCATTCATTCATCAATCAAACTCAATACAAACAAAACCACAAGCATAGGATGGGACCATAAACCCACACCCAAATAGTAAGCACCGCTCTCTCTCCTTTCAGGAGATGGCTACAAACATTTACTTACACTCCAACAACATCAAAATCGAAATAAACAAGCTTAAACAAAAAGAAGAAGGAAAACCCGATATTGGGCCTTTACCCACATCGGCTATACGCTTTTATCTTCTCAAAAAACAAAAGAAAAACAAAAAGCAACTGTATTTCTTCCTCTAATATAAAGATGGTAGTTGCTTTTGCTTTGATACCTTGAAAAGCTAGGGTTAACTATACGACTCGCACGCCAACATTCCAGTTTCCACATCTATATAGTAAAATCTACATGACAGTACTTACTTCATATATGTATGTAATTACTTAGTAGTTGGTAGAAGATGATGAAGGGGACAATTACTTGGGTAATTTGGTATTAACCTCTGATTTTCTTAGAGAAGTTAAGGCGTGATGTATAAGTGGCTTTTGGTGACCAGTTCCTAGGAATGACTTGTCTAGCGGAGAGAGTTCTTTTGCTAGAAAGTGATGTTAATTGCAGTGAAAATGGTCCATTCAACTTTGCCCCAGTGTTTATAATCCAATTTGCTCCCCATAAATGTTTCATCTTTAACCAGTTAGGCGAGTCTACCTGCAATTTAGCAAAATAACGTAACTCACCCAACCTTAATCAAGTTCTATGATTTAAACTAAAATAGGATAATTATTACGATTGGAAATGGGTATGGGTATATACCGTTTTTATGTGCATTGATCCGATATCACCATCCCCGTCCTCGTATTCAACTAGAATCGATAACCAGAACTGAGTTGATCCTTCATTAACATGGAATGCAATGTTCCTACCTCTGTATTTGCATGGAGTCCTGCAAAATTGAATCGAAAATCATGACTCGGATCCAAAGATAGTAATAAATTTGGTTCCAGTAGTAGTGGATTGTTCAGGTAATAGATTGGAACCAAATTGCTGAGACCCCTACTTTTAGGGGTGCAAAATGGTCCCACCCATGTTGAACACCAGAGAGTTTGTACTACTTTATGACAAGAAAAGATGTCCTGTTGACCTAATAGTCATTAATGGTTGGACCCATTAGGGAAAGAATTTAATGGACACTTTACCGGTAAGAAAAATATCATATACTCAGTTATTTTGTTTTACTCCTTAAAAATAACACAGTGAAACAGTACAATTTGATGAAAATCAGGAGATTAATCAGTTATAAATTTTGCTTTCTTGTTTTTGGGCTCTCATCCTCCCAGTAACATTCTCAAGATAGTAGCAACTCACTTAAGTTTTCTTAAAGTACTTTTCTTCAAAAATAACCTCAAAACCTAGGTTAATTACATTAAAAAATTCCAGGAAAAAGAGAAGCCATTGAAATGAAAAGGCTAAAAAAAATCTTTTAAAAAAGAAAGGACATTCCACTGATTTAAGGAAGTTGATTGGTAGAAAATAAGGAAGAGGATAAAACGTGGGTAAACAAGAAACACTGAACTACCAGTAAACGTTTACTTTTCCACTAATAGAACGTTAGGTGAAGTTACTACTCTGCTAGAAATTAGTAGAAAATACTAAACGGAAAGTGTAAGTGAAAATAAAATTATACACCGAATTTCATCTGTCACCACTGAGAAAATAAAAACACACTTGTAAAAGAGAATCAAACAAAAAGTACAAAACAGAAAAAGACCGTTATAGAGAGAGAGTGAGTGTGAAGAAGAAGAAAGAAAACACAAAACAGATGGTTTTAGGGAGGAAAGTCGGTGGTGTTTCATACCTTCTGAAGACGACTGTGAGTTCACCTCGGTTTCTGAGCTGAGCACTGTTACCAGCAATAGCCATACGACTAAAAGCAGCACCACTTAAATCAAAATGGGTATGATTAGCTCGACAACCCGGACATTCATCTGTTATAATTACAGTAACAGCTCTCCTTGAACATATACTTTTATCCAAACATTTCACTTTATAACATGCTCCACACCCTTCTCCATTGTTAAACAATACATCACTCACTGCTCCTACTCTTGTCCTAAACGGTTTCACATCTACTAATGACCCATATCCGCATGCCCCACCTGTTTTAACCCAAAACAAAACAATTAATTACTTCGCCCATAAACATCATTAATCATAATTAGAAAAGTTAATAAGTACCTTACTTACTGAATTCATCACATGCATTCTCATAAACTATGTTAATTTAGCTTAAAATAAGTGTTTTTTTGACTGTTCGGTAAGTTACTCACCAGTACTTCCATCGCCCATAGGGCTACCGTACCAGGTAGCTGAAGCAGAACGCCAATGTGCGTCAGTAATAGGTTTAAGAGAATGAGTTTGAAGAAGAAGAAGAGAGAAAAACACAAAAAGAAAAGTAATGTATAAGCTGAAAAAATGGCGGGAGTTAAACATTTTGTTGAATGTGGGAAGTCAGAGGTGGTAGTTGTGTCAGATTTCCGGTTGACGGAGAGTTCTAGAGAAAAGAAGAAGAAGAAGCTTGGAAAAAACTGCCGACAGTTTTCTTTCACTCTCGCTAGGGACCAGAGTTTCTATCTCTCTCTTTCTCTCTGTTTTGTTTTGCTCTTCAGTTCAGATCGGTAGAAGAGAACATAAATAAAGAAAGTTTTGAGGGAGGAGGAAAACAAAAACAGACATGGTTTTGCTGTTTTATTACTGAAATGCCATTTACTGGGACCCACGCGACGGTTATTGCAGTGAACCCGGCTAACGGTCGAGATTAGTTAGGTGTGAGTGTGATGATTTAGGGATTGTTTTGTCGTACTATGTGGATATGTTCACAGTTCCCGCTTACACAATTATATTGGGAATTTTAACAAATTGCCACACCTTGATTTTCCGGTTTTTTTCAGAATTTATAAAATACCACTACAGTTAGCAATTCCGTTAAGGTCCACGGGATTGGTCATTTATCATTAACTTGGTCAACTTTTAATGAAGCAATTACTTAGCTGTCCTCGTAATCGTTTCTCATCTTCTCTTCAGTATTTTTTAGGGTTCAGAAAAGTGGAGGAAAGGCTACGAGATACCAATCTGCATTTTAATTAGAAGCTGTCTTCATTACCGTGAGACTAATTGCTGTTGGAGCGAAGAGATCTCAATAGTTGATTGGTGTTTTCTTTATATGATTTGCACAATTTCAGTTGATTTCTCAGTCGTTTTGATCTCAATCGAGTGCCGGAGAAGAGAAGAGAGTGTGGAGAAAGCTAGGGTTCTTAAAAACTGTCGATTTCATAGATGTCCAATTGATTTTGGGGTTGTTTGTCTTGTTGAGAATTTTGAGTCTTTTTTTGATAAAAAAACATCCGTGAATTGCAGGAAAAGATTGATACTGAGTTGGACGGGTGTTCGTATGATTATAGGGGTTTGATTTATTTTCTAACTACACCAGCAGTAAGTGAACGAATTTGGGGTTTGATTTTGTTTCTTGAATGCTTTCATGGGTTTTATTATCGATTCAGTATTGAGGAGATTTATGTTGATGCTATGCAGGGGTTATGACTTGATGTACTGTATCAATTCTTAGCAATGGTTATGACTTGATGTACGAACTATGTTCTAATTCCATTTTGTATCACGGTAAGGAATTCTTAATCCATTTTATTAAGATGTACCAATCTGGTGGTGGTGCTAGAGATATAAGAATGGGATCATTGAGTTGCGGTGATTTTTAATGGTTTGATAATTGTTCCGTGATCTCCATCTCTACCTCTTAATTGCTTAGATTTTTTAGGCTGTTTGGGAAGAAGATGAACAGTTTTCAATTAGGTCCCAAGCAACTCGTTACTGAGTGCCGATTTAGTTAGGTCCGGGTCAAGTAATTTGAGGGTTTTGATGTCTTTTAACAAGGCTGAATCATTGCCACGTATACTTTAACTTCAGTTGCCGTTTTCTCAAAAACAAAAAACAAAAAACAAAAAACGGAAGAAAAAGGACAGTATGGCATTTTATAAATTAAAAAAAAAACAATGACATTTTCTTAAATGTGGAATTGAAAGTTTTTAAACAAAAAACAATGACATTTTCTTAAACGTGGAATTGAAAGTATGGCATTTTATTAAAATCCCCTTATTTCTTCTATTCTCCTTTTCAAATTAGTTAAGTCTTTGGTTTAGTAACGGAGATGAACACGGTAAAATTAAATACTGTCTTAAATGAAAGATAGTGGAAATCTATGAAAAAAGGATTTTAACTAATTAATGATTTACCACATTTTATTATTGACATTTCTTGGCACGCTTCACCTGTTATCAGGTTTATTTAATTCAAACTTCAATGGGAATCATGGGATAGTCAAAGAAATTAATTTACTACTAGCATTACTTTTTCTTTTCTTTTTCAACATGAAAATCAAACTTCAAATCATGAAAGTTGGGCTTTGGCAACTGAAGAAATTAAAGTTAGTGTTTTTTTCCCGTTTAGTTGTTTAATCTGGATGGTTATAATATTTTGGGGAGTAAGTGTTTATCCAAGAAAACTCTTGTTACTCCAGTTGGGAGTACCAAGTGTTTATCTAGTAAACTTGCGGATTATACCCTTGTAACTTGCAAATCCGACTGTGTCGATCGAATTTGCATGTATTATTCGAACATCTGCAAGCCTGATTTGGTTTTGCGAATTTCCGGCCTAAAACAAATTATACGCATATTTACGAATCACCATATCATACGGCCCGTATAATACTGTGCAACGTCATCACCAAATTTTCATTCTTTATTATATTTTTGACTTTTATTACATACATCAATTTAATATCAATACCACCAACGTACATGTTATTTGATGATTATAATGCACATATCATATCTATAATTCACTTAAATCATTAAATCATAGCATCTAAGAAGAGTTATGTTAAAAGTGATATTTTATAGATTAATGCTGGATTATGTATATGCCGAATTTGTATCTCTAAAACGAATTGTACACGTTAGTATGTCGTTTCGAATTATCTCTGAATCACGAATCGTTGACCGAATAATAGTCTGAATATACATTTCGCGAAAAAGGAATAATACTCGGATGTTTGCCGTCTCGAACTTTTCCCGTATCCCGAATTGCTAACAGGGCGGATTCAGTAGATGTCAGGAAGAGGAAAATGATGGCAGTGAGGATGCTTCTCGACTGCAAGAAGGGGACGCAATAAATAATGTTGTTGGATTAACGTCTCACGGCGAGGAATCTGGGGCGCAAAGTGAGACAAGGGAGCAAAGCGAGTAATGGATTTTAAAATCTTAAGATGGAATGTGCGAGGGATGAATGATTTTGATAAAATCACCGCTATTAAGGACTTAGTTGTTGCTCAAAACTGTGATGTCTGCCTAATACAGGAGATAAAAATTATGAAATTTTCAAACTGGTTCGTAAGGCAACTTTGGTATGATGACCGCTTTGAATGGAGTTTCATTCCGTCTGTAGGTGCTAGTGGAGGACTTTTATCAATATGGGATAGTAACAAATTCCTTAAAGAGGATGAGAGAAAAGGCCTCAACAATCTCTCTACTCTTTTGTTTATTAAAGTGAATGGTACTAAATGGGCTATTACTAACTCTTATATCCCCTGTGATTATGATCTTAGAGCTTCATTTTGGGAGGATTTAAATGAAATTCGTAACTGGTGGAATGGTCCTTTCTGTTTGGCGGGAGATTTCAATGCGGTGTGGTCTGGAAACGAGAGAAATAGAGGAGATGGAGACAGTAGAAACACGGCTTTTCTTAACTCCTTCATTATGGATCAAGAGTTGGTAGATCAACCATTAGTTGGTGGGTCTTATACTTGGATAAACAATCACGCTGATCCTCTACTGTGTAGGATGGATAGGTTCCTGTTCAGTATGGACTTCAATGAGTTGTTTCCAGCCGTTTTTCAAATAGTTCTAACAAGGAAAATCTCTGATCACAACCCTGGGGTTGTCATTACTAAGCCTACTGCGAGTAGCAAGCCTTATTTTAAGCTTGAGAGGAGCTGGGTCGACCATCATCAGTTTGCTCAGAAAGTTGAGGTTTGGTGGAATTCTATGACTTACGGGGGAAGTGCAAGCACTTTCCACAAATACGGCTCTCTGGATTGGAGATTAAATTGTTCTTTCATCACTTTGATCCCAAATAAGGAGGAGTCTTGCACGCCAAAGGATATTAGACCGCTGAGCCTTATTAGCAGTGCTTATAAGATCATCTCTAAGGTTTTAGCCGAGAGGATGAAAACTGTTATGCCTAGTCTAATCTCGGATTAACAAGGTGCTTTTATTCACGACAAGCAGATCCTGGATGGAGTGTTAATCGCAAATGAATGCGTGGACAGTATAATGAAGTAAAAAAAGCCAGGCATTTTATGCAAAATAGATATGAAAAAAGTCTTTGATAACGTTAAATGGGATGCTCTTTTTTTCTATTTTTCGAAAACATGATTTTGGCAGTAGGTGGATACTATGGATGGAATGGTGTATATCCTCGACACACTTATCCGTTTTTGTCAATGGGGGATCAACTGAAAAATTCAAACCCACCAAAGGTTTGAGGCAATGCGATTCTTTATCTCCATATTTGTTTCTCTTGGGGTGTAGAAATCCTCTCCAAACTTATGAATGATGCGGTGGAAAGGGGGTAGATACACAGTTTCAAGGTAGCTAATTCCGGAAACATGATTTCACATCTTCAATTTGCGGACGATACACTCATATTTGTTGATGCTACCCGTGAGGAGGTTACAAGACTTTTTGTTATTCTCTTTTTATCTTTGAAGTACTTAAGGGTATGAAACTTAATTTGGAAAAAAGTACGATGATAAGTGTTGGGGATGATGATGTTATTAACGTATTGTCTAAAGAGTTAGGCTGCAAAACTGAGCAACTACCTATCAAGGATTTGGGTCTGCCTATCGGTGCTAGTTCGAGAAATAGCTCTGTTTGGAATTTGGTGATTGAAAGAATGGAACTGAAGTTGGCGTCCTGGAAAAAGAAGTTCTTGAACAAGGCTGGTAGGCTCGTGCTTATAAAGAGCTGGTAGGCTTGTGCTTATAAAGAGCTGCCTTTCTAGTCTTCCAATTTATTTATTTTATCTGTCTTTCATATTCCTATAAAAGTGGAAAAAAGACTCATAAAGATCATGAGGAATTTTCTTTGAGGTGCGGTTAAAGTTAAGAGGAAATTGGCGGTTGAAGGTAAGAGGAATATGGCTTGAGTTGCTTGGACGAAAGTTTGTTCTTTCAAAAGATTCGGTGGTTTGGGTGTTAAGAGTTTGCGCGTAACTAATAAAGCGTTGCTAGAAAAATGGGTATGGAGATACTCGAAGAATAAAATGGCCCTATGGAGGAGGATCATTCAACAAAAAACTAAGGATAATGAGCATATCGCACTGCCGACGGAAGATAAAGAAGCTCAGGCAAGAAGTTTATGGAAGAATGTTATGAAAATTGCACCGGAGTTACAGCGGTTCACGACCTTCAAGGTTGGACACAGAAAAAGCATTCGCTTTTGGTACGATAAATGGACATACGGCGGGTGTCTAAAAGATCTTTTCCATGTGGTCTTTAAGGGGTGCAGAGATAAACATATAACAATTGTTGGAATGATACGAGAGGGCAGATGGTATGGCAATTTTCGAAGTACTCTCAATGAAAAACGAGACTCTGGAGTGGGATTTATTAAGGCGCTACTTAGGGAAGGTGCCTATCTTAGGGAATGAAGAAGACGAGATAACTATCATGAATGATTTCAGCACTAAAAAGTACTATGAACTGTTGTCTGAAACTGGCATCCCCTGTAGTTTCGACAAGTTTATTTGGAGAACAAATATTCCATTGAAAGTCTCGTTTATGTTATGGGCTGCATTTAATAATTCTATACCCACCAGAGTAATGTTGCGACATAGAGGAGTACAATTGGAAAGCAACATGTGTGTATTCTGCGGTAATGAAAGGGAAACTCAAAACCATATGCTTCTTCAATGTACATACACTTTCAAAGTTTGGGATCACTTCATAAAGGCTTTTAGGATCTCTTGGCCACTGCCAAATACTTTGGAGCAACTCTTCGAATCTTGGGAGTGGAACGTGTTGCGGGGTAGGTGCAAAGAGATATGGAGTATAATACACTACGCGATTACTTGGACTATTTGGAAGGAAGGAAATAACCAAGCTTTTGGAGGTCGAGCAAAGTCTGTGGACGAGGTTATTGTGCTTGTAAAACAAACCATTGTTCTTTGGTGTTGTGATTGAAATACCTTTAGATTCATGGATATTAGTATGCTTAATCATAATTGGGAGGACTCCATTCATATGTGATGGAGTTTCTGTATTCTGTAATGGATTCTTCCTTTTTCCTTTAATATAAATTTTTTCTTTTCGAAAAAAGAAGAAGATGTTAATGATGCTATTGATGCCTGATTAAATAGTGTGATGAGAAAATATGAAGATGCTACCCATTTATAGGTTTCTTACACCATCTTTATACACCCCTGTGTGTCATAGATGTAAACCGTAGATGGGAAATAGTGGGTAAGGGAGCGCTTTCCATGGACGAATGTGTGTGTGTGTGTGTGGGGGGGGGGGGGGATATAGGAGGGGTAATTTTTGGGTGCATGGAACCGGTAAATGGGAAGTACTTACAGGGAAACTGTTTGCTTCTGACATCATAGAAGTCTTAAATGTGAAAGAAGACTTATTTTTCTCTTGGAAGAGATGTGTGTTGGATTGAAGTGAAGGCTGTGGGAAACTCGGTTGCCCTCCAAAAATGGGCATTTGTTTGTGTCAGGCGCACGTCCAATATCGGACGCACGAGTCCTAACACATACACATTAGTGATATTATGTGTGACACACTATTTTAACATGAAACTACATCAATAATGTCTGAGTTTTTGGTATATATGCTTATTCATTAATAAAGTTGCTATTATAAAAAAATTATTAACATGGTTTAGAAGTTCATGCATAATATATACATTTTAGCGAGAAATATTACTGATTTCGTAATGCGTCTGTGTCATAATATTTTGAGAACTTACCATGTCTTATGTTCATGTCGCATCGTGATCACATCATTGCACCTAGGTGGGAAGGAATCTTTTCCTTTTAAGACAAAAGTGCAGATAATCAAAATGTTATAATTAAGAAAGCCTCATGGCTTGTGTAAGGTTATGTGTTGGCTCTAAACAAATATGACACTGAAGTATCAGTCTTTGAAGTTAAGTTCACTCATCAAATCTTCACCTTGAAGTTCAGAAGTCTGTAACTGGAGCATATGGAAAGAAAAATCTTTAATACATTGATAAAGGATATTAGCATGAAAGTGGCAGTTAACCCTCCAAACAATCATCCTGTTGGAGGGAAAGGTTTCTCAACTGGAAATAAAATGGAGCTCAACAAGCCACTATGAAGTGGTTGTTAGGTCCCAACGCCATAAGAACCACTTAAAAGGTAACGAAAATAAATCTATAAGGAGCGTTTTATTATTGACCACAATGATTATGAATGCTCTCAATTTGTTTATGAACTGAAGATTGAAGATGTGACTACTTAGCAAGTAATTCTTAGATAATAGTGAAAAAGTATAAGGAGAAATGATGATAAAGTTCTTAGGATTACCAATTTTTTTCGAATTCGCTAACAAAATTTGTATGTTCCATTTGTGGAAACTTTTCGATGTAGTTCTCACCAATAACACTTGGCAATTGCACCACTTTATGCAAGATACTATTTTTTTCCAGAAATATACTCCCTGGAAGCTCAACTATGCACCTAAAGAAATGAATAAGGTAGCGAATATATCTAAGTTGTTTAGGAAAGAAAAATTATCTAAAAAGTGGAGTTTGAATGCCCTTAATTGTTTAAAGCTCATTTATTATCTGACATGGATGTAATTCCCTCTTAAATTAATAAATCTTTTTGAAATGACGAGGTACTCAAGTACACTACAATCTTTTCGACATCAACCTATAAATCTGATACCTTGTGTGATCGTCTATGGACAAAGTCGAGACAATACAACAATAAGGTAATCACTTGATAATAGTTACGATACAAGACCGATATACTATAGGATCAATATCAAGTACCTTGGATTAACGTACAATGTTATTTACTTTATATAACTACACAATTATAGTGCGGAAGAAAAGTAAATGACACAACAAGATTTTGTTAACGAGGAAACCGCAAATGCAGAAAAACCCAGGGACCTAATCCAGTTTTGAATACTCTCATAATTAAGCCGCTATACAAAGAACAAAGCCAACTTCGTATAGTTGAGACCAAGTAATCAACCCCTAGTTACTTGGTTCCCTCAGTATTCCTGCGCCTACAATCGTCTGGTCAACGCACATGAATCCCAAGACAGAAACCACTATCTTGAGTTGTTGTATCGATGTAAAGTCTCCGACACTCAACTCCTTTTGGTAGTCTTCCAAACAGTAAAGGAAAAAAGCTATTTGGTAACCACTCGATTAATCTTTGAATAAAGAAATGTTGAGTATTGACAAAGGCTCTTCCGTTTAACAAGTAAACTCCTTTTCCGGGTTTAGATCAATCAAGATCTGAAATAATCAGATCTAGATTCACAAGCTATCAGATTCGGATACTGAAGAATAGTTAATCAAATCTATCAAAGATAAATAATATCATAGGAGGATCCCAGACGATCAAGGTGTGTGCACGAAGTAATATCATGAGATGCGAAACCAACCAGAAAAAATTTCTTGTTTTTAAATCTTCAATTGTACTTTCATACAAAACTTGATTCCACTTATGATTGATCACGCAGAGAACGAAGTCTATTAACAATGGATGATCATACATTGTCTTCAGATCTAAAAACAGTTCTGAAGATCCCGTCAATCATTTGATCTAGTTTGGGTGACCTTATATCAGAAGAAGAGGTTCTCAAGAATAAACAAACTAGGTGCAATCAAAGGTTCAACAATCGTTAGTCAATCAAATCAATAATCAAAAATTAAAATAACAATGCAATTATCTAGTTTCCCACCAACGGTACTTTTTAGAGCTTCTTGATCCCATAGAAGTCTTTAAATGAGCATACGCAAGAGATTTCTCCTAATTAGGGTACTCTCCTCTTCGGAATAGTATTAAAGGTAATACTATTAGTCGGCTCCACCATAAACAACAAAGATGAAGTTTTCCTGGCTAAGGATAGTTTGTAAGAAGAACAAACTTCACTATTTATAGACCAAGGATGTTTGGACAACAAGGAAATTCTAAAACCGAAAAGATTCTCAAGATATGCAATAAAGTACCTAATTTCGGTTTTCATATTTCCAATTAATATCCAACCTATAATTCCAAAAATTCTCTTAGAAAAAATTCTAAATTAGCTTAGCACATGACTATATAGTTTTTCTAGATATATGTTTTAATTGCTGAAAAATCAAAACATATAAATTCGAAAATCTTAATTAGAATATTCTCCAATATTTCGGTTTGGGATCACTTTGGGTATCAAGGAATATCTTTGAACAATCAATCATAAGAATTATGCACATGTTCAAATTATATTGACATCTAGAAATTTCCGATCTAGCAAACCCTAAATCCAAACTCACACCTAAAGTACATGTGAATATCGAAAATCTGTTTTGCTCTTAGGACCGGTTCTACCACGACTCATAACCTAGGCTAGGATCGGTTCTACCTTGACTCCCAACAAAAGATAGGATCGGTTCTACCATGACTCCCAATATAGGTAGGGATTGGTTTTACCTTGACTCCCAATAAAATCTAAGATCGGTTCTACCTTTGACTCTCAACATAAGTTAAGATCGGTTCTACCTTAATTCCTTCCTTAGGTACGAATTGGTCAGCCGATAGATCTTCAAAGAAAGCCGGACCAAAACACCTATTGTTGGTATTAATATTTATGAGAAGGTCTAGGATATGGACACATTTTCAAGAATAAATTTGTTTATACATAAATGTGATAGAGACATTCTATCCTTGAACAAAAGAATGCGCAAAAATGTAAGTCAGTCTAACTTGACTTGAGATAGATGCAAGCATGGAAGTGAAACTGTTAAATATATCATTTTTGAGTGATGTTTTGCAAGAGTAACCTAGTTCTCTGTTACATGTTATAGATCTGATCCACAAAGTTGGAACAATGTCTACGCGTGGATTGATAGTTGGGTTGACCAGTTGTAGATGTTATTGTGATTCAAATGGCTAATATAGCTTGGTTCTTATGGAAGGAACGATGCTACTTGGTTTTCAAAAACATGAATATAAACCCTTCTCAACTTTGTCTTAACATAAAAGCTTTCATTGAAATCACTAGAGTAGCCTCTGTCGAGTCTAGTTCTATTTGTCCTATTAGTACAACTCCAAAATGGAGTCCACCTGGTAGAAATTTTGTTAAAATAAATTGGTATGCTTCATATATTGGTATAAGATTTTGCTTGGTAGATATGATCTGACTATTCGTAATTGTGTAGGTCAACGTTTAAGATATCGATATTATAGTATCGAGGGAGATATGAGTCCTGGAAATTTTGAGTGCCTCCCAGTCCTTGAAGCAGTCAATTAGTACAAATCATTGGGAATACAGGGAATCATCATGGCAACAAACTATCAAGATATGATCAAGGTTGTCTAGGGGAGATTCAGATATTCCTTGGGAACTAAACCGCATTATGCAATACATTATCTTTATTTTGAATTCACTTAGCAGGTGTATGTTCGTAAGTAGACTAACTAATAAATGTACAAATTCTCTTGCAAAGTATGGTCGCAAAAAATGTGTTTCTGCTACTTAGTTGGGCAGTTATCCTTTTTCTATTTTTGATTTCCCATTAATCAATGAATGCTTTATTTCATACCAAAAATAAAAATAAAATAAAATAAATAAATAACCTTCTGTTCAAACAAAGATTATTTCTATTCAGACATGTTTTTGATATTTGACCGATAGCTTGTCTAGTATTCTCTGAAGTAATGAGTATATTTGTGCATACAACGTGATAGTTATGTGTACTTTCAAAGGTTCTACTCCATACATATAGCTAGATTCAATTTTAAACCAACACTCTCTTGGTCTAATGCTTCCTCAACCAATGTTTTCTTCTTCCTCTTAAAGGTGTTTAGATGTCCATATAAAAGGTATTTTTTCGATTTAATTTAGTCGAAAATTAATTTTGGAAACTAAGTTTGTGGATGACTTGTAGCGAACCAAAAGGTTTCGCTTTTGTGGAGAAATATTTTTTGAGGAACGAGAGCATTTCTCCTCCTGGTTGCCATTATGCTTCAATAGGTTGGTCTGGAGAATGTAAGAGTTTCGGTAGGAGCGGTATGTTCAGAATTGTTCTACTAGGTTTATATCTATAGATATTCATGTCCAAGATATACACATTCTCCTTAATATAATATTTAAACACAAACCTGGTCGTGCTAGTACGGAAAATACTCCGTCATATAAGAGCATCTCCAATGCAAGAGGTAAAGGTACTAAAATAACATGACACCTAGGATTTAAGACCTTTTCCAACAAATATTAATCTCCAATGCAAGGGGTCAAGGTCATACAAAAGAATGACATGGCTTAGTGGGAGTAAAGGTGGAAGTCTAGATTATAATTTCTTCATGACCTTGGGTCTTAAGTTCACATCATATTTCTGTCTCTAATTTAAATAAAGAGTTTTAAATAAGACATTGAAGATTGGAGATTAACTTTAGGTAAAAAGTATTATCTTTATTTCTTTTTTTGCCATTTTAGAGGGAAAATCCCCTCACAATTATATTTTCACACTATCTCACACTATGGGCCTTTTTTGTGTGAATAAAAACCAAACGATAACGTATTCGAAACTAAGATTTTGATATTTCAGAATGTGCTCATTTCTTATGGGTATACAGAGTTTTATAATACGAACATATTCCCAAAATCTTAGCTTCAGATATGTTATCGTTTGGTTTTTATTCACCAAAAAAACATCCCGAGTGTGAGATAATGTGATAAAATAGGAGTGTGAACGTAAGGATCCTCCTCTTTAGCAGTGACCTAAAAAAAAAATTGTGTTAATAAAACCTCCACTCAAATGACCTTGGCGGTTTGCATTTGAGATTCTCTGTGGCCGAGCCTAGAACAGCTACCTTCCCGGTTTAAATAGAGTAATTAATATCTGACGGTACAAAACATTCGCCCCACCATTCCACCAAACATAGGGCTGAACATGGTTTCGGTTTTCCACCGGAACCGGACCGAACCAGACCGATTAGGAAGAAACCGAACCGAACCATACCATTTACTAATGGATTGGTTATGGTAAAAAAAATTGAAAACCGACATTACTGGTTCGGTTTTGGTTTGACTCCGAAACCGAACCAAAAACCAATGGAAAACCGGTTATGTTCGACCGTTAGATTAAAACCTAAGATTTAATCTATACCCTTCATTTTTCTTAACCCTGGTACTAGATATCATCGACTAATTTCTTATCCTCACTTCAGTTCTCTATTTTTTTTCTTCGCCTTCTTCTTCAGTTCACATAAGAGAACTATCTTCTTCCTAATGATGTCAAGATTTGTTAAAATGCAGAACTTGGAGTTTATGTTTATGTTTTTTGAATTTGTAATGTTTATGTTTTGAACTGTGCTTCTAAACTTGAAATATGAACTATACTTGTGTTAATTACATTCTGCAGGTAGGTTAAAATTCTACTGTGATTTTTTATTTTTTTTAAGATCTAAATTGTCAGTTTCAGAAAACTGACATACAGTCGGTTTTCCATTAACCCAATGGAACAAACCGAAACCGGCTAAAACCATTAAGAAACCGAACCAATGGTTAATGGTTCGGTGATGGTAATATTTTTTAGAAACCGATAGTGTTGGTATTGGTTTGGCTGGAAACCGAGCCGAAACCGACCATGAACAGCCCCAACCAACTAGTTTCCACATCTTAATAGGGTAGACGTGTCTGAACACAGACGTTATATGTTTGAAAGAGACTGTAGCTGGTAATTCTGACTTTATCTTGGAGGACCAAAAACTATAAATTTCCGTCGGCTGCAGTTTTTCTGGTATTGATCCTGATTAATGTAATGTTATCCTAATCCCAATGTTTATTTTTGTACTTAAACCTCTAATCCCAATTTTGATTATCAATCCTAGATAATTAAGGTGATGTTAGACATATAATCAACCGTAATAATTAAGGTGATGTTTATTTCTGTACTTAAACCTTTAATCCCAATTTTGATTATCAATCTTAGATAATTAAGGTGATCGCATTAGACATATAATCAACCATAGTCATAACTGACATCAGATTCTTCCACCAACTTATAAGATCTTGTTTGACATCAGAATATATTATCGGTCCCATTAACTGGTCATGCACAATTGTGTCAGCTAGTATTAAAGGTCGGGAGTTAGGGCTAGAGTTGAGATTGATAAAATCACAAAAACGAGTTAGAGCTTGCATGTTATCGTGGCCCTATCATATTTTGGATATTCAAGGATATCATGGCAGAAAGACGATTCTTATTCCTATTCCTGTTGAATGATTGGACTCATACGAGTCATATCTAATGGCAATTCCCACATATACGACATTTTTATTTACAGCCATGGGATTAGATGACTATATTGACTACATTATGCAAAGACTGTATAGCATGTGAAGCTATTTCCTGCCAAATATAAGGCCGAGATTTATGGGTCAATGCAGGCAATAATTTATATACACGTAGTTATCTTATATTCCTAGCTGGACAAACTTGTGCCCATCATCAGCATTTTTTAGTCCTTCAAACTGAGTCTTCTACACAAAACTATATCAAAAAACATAGTCCACCGAGTAGCTAATCCATTTGGGTATAAATACCCTCTAAAGGTATAAATTCCCTCTGAAATCCATACAGCTGACACCTCATCATCCATGATGGATCTAATTATGGCTCCAAGCTTTTGGTTTTGAGGGTTCTTAGGCTAAGTCCTATGGTCTTCTAATCTAGCAGCTAGATTAGCAGTCCACGTCAGCTAGGACAACCTCCTAAGTCCTATGGAATGGCTAATATAGCAGATAGTCGTTGAATGGAACATCGCCGAACGCTGAATGGAACAGCGCCGAACAAAACAGCGCCTGAAAATCAGGTTTTCTTCCTCGGAGAACCCCCTCTCCCTCAGTTCTTCCCCATTTCATTTCTTCACTCAAACACACCCTCAGTTCTTCCCCATTTCATTTCTTCACTCAAACACACCCGAAAATGCATGTTGAAGATCAATGATTCTAGAAATTTGTTTCTCAAATCCTTCCGTGGGTTTGTTCTCCATCGAATTATTGATCGTTTGAGAGTATTTTCATTCAATTCCGTCCACGAAATTGATTGAGGTAAGGATTTAAAATTTTAGGGTTTTTTTTGTTTTTTTTTAATTTATTTTATTATGATTAAAATTTGATGAAATTGATGATTGATAGTTGATACAATGCATGATTAAGATGATATGTTTACATGATTTAAATGATATGTGATTGAAATTGATTTTTAGAATTTTTGGGGTTTAATTTGATTATTTGTGATGAACAAAAAATGAAATTTTGATTTTTGTGATGAAAATGAATGATAATTTATATGATTAGTTTGTAGGTAAAATTTGTAGGTAAATTTGTATGATAATTTGATTATTTGTATGATGAAAATGAATGATAATGAATTATTTTTGATAATTTAGTTTGTATGATTGATTTTTTTTTTTCATGTTTGTTATTGATTGTAGTATGAGTATGGATGAATTGCTAGATCGGTTGGATATAGTTTCGTCAAAGAATTGTGATAAACATGTATGTCAAGATGTTATGAAAGATCCTCGCAAACTAAGCTTTAGAGGTAGTTTGAAAGATATTGAAGTGTATTACAAAATTGTAGTGAAAGATAATCCGGTAGCAAAACGATTTTGTGACAATTGTGGTTTTTCTTCTATGTTTGAGTTTGATTTCGCCAATGGGGATAGAGGCTTAGTTGAAGCCATAGCTGAGAGATGGTGGTCAAAAACGAAGAGCTTTCATTTTCGGGAGTTTGAAATTGACCTCCTTCCTTTAGATTGGTACATGTTAACGGGAATTCCCACTGGTGACCTAGTAAACGACCAGTAGTTATGTCGTTGTTGGGTAGTGATCTAACATATCCTGCTCTAGATGATTTATATTTTTTGGATATCAAAAATAATGGTGCATGGGACTCTAAGAAAAATTCATTATCCTTAGCTATCTTGAGAGAGTACATTGAAAGTAGAAAAGACCAGGATAATATTGGGTGTGCAGAGACATTGACACGAGCATTCTTTATATGGTGTTTTGGTCATTTTCTTCTAACGCATTCTACTGGAAGAGTAGATAAATGTTGGGTTCTGTTGTTGGCTGACTTAGATAAAGTTGGGGAATATGATTGGGGTCTAGCTTCGTTAGGTAATACCTATAATCATCTCGACGATTGGTCAACCAAGGGTACAAATTTAGCTGGCATGGTTATGGTACTTGAGTATTGGTACTATTATTACTTCCGCAACATGCAACCCTTGCTTTGTCAGACACCTGAAGGACATTATGATCTTTTCCTAAAGATTTGTCTCTTCAAGAAGACTAGGATTATATCAAGGAAGAGAGGACATCAAGGAGGCCAAAAGGATACTACGAAACACTCATTCAAAAACACAAGAATACAGATTGACACTAGAACAAGTGCATCATGTATTTGGCAACTATGGGAAGATAGTGAGTTTTCTGTGGGAGAACAATATGAAAGCGCACTAAAGGTATCCAAAAGGAGAGTTATGTTTTTTGACCTGGAAAAACACACAAGAGTTAGTTGTTACTTGGCAGAGAGATTCTAGAGGCAGATTACAGGTGAGATTGTAGTCCTAGCAAATCCTCCAAATTTGGAATCAATTGATGACAGAGAGATTGTAGAGGTCACTGACTATTATGCAGTCACTGAGGATCAATATAACACTTGGTGGAAGAAGAAGAGTGTTGGACCTTATATCACTGAGTCATACCATGCACAGAACGTCAATGAGATAGCATTGGGTAGCTCAGCTGTTCCTCGCCGTTTGTTTCTTAGTCATCCGCCTCCTGACATGATGTCGCAAACATATACTTATGATACACAGAATGAGCCCCCATCACAACTGCCGGAGATAGATTTCAGTTTACTATTTTCCAATGAAGCCGGCGTAGCACGTCAATTACAAGTTCCAAGGGTTGCTTGTCCGTATAACTTTTGGGAGATGAATTTGACATTGGTAAGTACATTTACATTTGTACTCATTTTCATTTTAAGTTTCTTGAATATTTGACTAAATTCTATAATTTATATACTTGTAGGATGATTGCTTTAGGTTTATGGAACAACAATGTTCATTCCAGCTTGGAGCTCGTCAACTCGTATGGGACGAGACATACAAAATGGCTACAACTTCATGTTCCTCATCTGGCAGATCTACATCTTCTTCAGTACCATCTATCCAATCCCAAATACCAAACAATCCAAATGAAGCTACTATATCACAAGACCTCACATTAGGTGGTACATATGAATGGGCTACAGGTCAACAATTTTACACTCCTACAGTCGAAGATGGAGCTACTACATCACAATATCAACAACAAGGAAATGAATTTACCGATGCGTTGTTGGCGGAAAGCGAGACTAACATTGTTTATGATACTCATTTCATCCAACAACAACCCCATAATTTCTTTGACCTGAATTAAATTACTTGTCGTAGTGTTTAAAGTACTTGTCGTAGTGTTTATGAAACCATATGGAGTGTTATTTGTTTTTTATGGAGTGTTATACTTTTAAGTACTATTTATTTTATGGATTGTTATTTGTTTTTTATGGCGTGTTTTAATATATTTTTTTAAAGCGTGTTTTAAGTTTTTTTTTTATGGGGTGTTATAAAAGCTTTATGTTTTCGTTGTATTAGGTACATTATGCAGGGAGCTTTGAGAAGAATTTTTTTCGGCCTTCAAGATTGTGGATATCAATATTTTGCGGAGCACGTGTCACGGTTTTGGTGGTCGCATGCAAGATAACTGTGTAGCCCTCGCTATACAGAGGAATCCGAGTAGCAGAAGACACCTTCGCAGATCTACTTTATCTTATCCCAATGAGGGATACCTCGACGGCTAAGATGGGAAAGTAGAACCTAGTCTAGAGAGAGGCAGCTGGCGAAGGGACAGAGGTAGATGACATATCCAATCAGCATTTAATGCACAAATCTCTTATCTATACGTTTAATCAAAGAACGTGGAGAGAGATGGGGTGGCAGAGTCTGACTGGCGGAGGTTAGCGGTGAACGAAGGTACAATCTGTACTGAGGCTGGGTAGTTCCCAAAGGAACGTGGGACAGCTGAGGTGGCAGAGTCCGATTGGAGAAAGCGTGCGGTGAACGAAGGTAACATTTGTACGGAAGGTATATCAGGGGACGATGGACTCAAAGACAGCAAAGATATATCTGGAGCAGAAGGGGCTATAAATTCCAAGCTTCACCAACAAACAATGACATTCAATATCTAGGAGAAGAAGATCTAGTCTTAAGCTTATACCTCTTTAATGTTTAGAACTTAAGTATTTACTTTAACTTGAGTTCTCTCTATTACTTTGGGAAGCATTTAAGATCTTTGTAACCACCACAACTTAATACAAACAATCACTCATTATCCCGTGGACGTAGACAAATGTCGAACCACGTAATCTCTTTTGTCTCATGATAACTTAGTAGCATTTACATTCTATTTGTGTTCTTCGTTATTATTGAGATCTCAAACACCATTTATTACTTAGCATTATCAGTTCAACTGAGGAATCAATACTATTTAGTATTAGATTCTCCGAGATGTATACATTACGTAGACTATAGGAAAATTAGTAGTCACAGTTTGGCGCTAGAAGGATTTGCTCACCAGCTTGAGTTTTTTATGTTTCTTTTATTTTTAAATTATGCATCTTCTTTAACGAAGAGATCTGAGTTTCACAACGGCGGATCTCACTTCCTAGTGACCCATTCGTCCGTTATTTACGTAAGTTCTTTGAGTTCATAGCCTCTAAAGACTTACAACCTTACAGATCTACAAATTTTTCTGCAAAAACGCATTCAAAAAAGGTTAAAACTTTTGTTTTGTACTAAAAAAACTTTTTTCCGACAGAGTATCCTTTGAATCTGAATACCTCCGAGTACTGAGGAATCTCATAAAAAAATTAAGGAAGAAAGATCTTCTCAAGCATTTAATAACCCCTTTTTCTTGGGAGATCTGACACCCCTTTCAATTGTTTTCAACATTTAAGGTTGTTTTTTCCAAGGGTGTCATAAGAAATTAAATACCTATCTTTTCAGACGTCATTTTAGTACTTTTTCTGAGAAAGTTGCTTAGCCGTCTTCTGTGTCAGAGCATTAATTGCTACTTTTCACAAAGGCACCCAAGTAGCAAACTTTGTCATTTTTTCTCTGTGACCTCAGGATAACAAAAGACCGAAGGCATGCAGAAACCAAGTGATGTACCGACAAGCTCACGACCAGCGGTTACAAGAGGAAGATCTTAAAAACCATCTCAAGCGAATCAACAAAATGAAGCAGAGGACGGGCAAAGCGAAATAGCATGAAGAACAGTTGCTAACAAACCACTTACCCCTGCTGAAGGGATGGGCCAAACATCAGGAGCACAGCAACTTTACAGCATGCCATTACCGGAGCGTCCCCATGTTACGAAGCCATCTGCGGCTAACGAAGGGTTAACCAGAACCTTAGTTCCTACGGGATGAGGGTTGGGAAACATAACTCCTATCCAGCTAGATCCTGATACTCCGGTCATAGAAGAAGGAGTGGATGACTCTGAGGATCCGGCCGATAGCACTCCTCAGGGTGGTGGAATCCACAATGAAGAACAAATGGCAGCGCAAGTAGCAGCTTTGCTACTCCATAACAAGGAGCGCGAGGATGCAATGCACGTGATGGCTCAGGAAAACCAGAACCTGAAAGATATGTTGGATGTGCAGATCGAAGGTTCCCAAACTCACCCTCCGTTGAAGAGGCGTGAGCACGGAGCTATCTCAGGAAGACGAAGGGGAATCTTAACCCACCAGGGGGAGCCAGGAAAACACGACACGGTCCATATGAGGTGGATCCAACTTACAAGCCATCTCAGTCTTACTATGATGAGGCATTTTACAGAGATGCTCACAATGTGAACATGGTCATGGAGCAAATGGAGAAGATGCGGAAAGAAATACAAGGATTGAAAACTGGCCACACGGGAGCAAGGCTAGAAGAGGTACTCCAAGAAGCGAAAACATCTCTGTTGTCTCTTCGCATTTTGAGGGAGCCTATCCCTGCGAAATTCCCAGTACCTACATTTCAGGCATACAATGGTACCTCAGATCCCGCAGCCCACCTACGGTACTACACTCGTGTCCTTGCCCATTGCGAAAGAGATGAGATAGTACTTTGTAGGTACTTCCCTGCAAGCTTCGGGATCAACATTGGCGTGGTATGATAATTTACCAGCAAACTCAATTGACTCTTTTGAGCAATTGTCTACGGTGTTCTTGGAAACATACGTGTATAACAAATCAATGAAGGCAGAGTTAGATAGGCTATTTTCTTTAGCTATCGGACACCGGGAAACATTAATGCAATACACAGACAGGTGGCAAAAGACGTTCCAAGAAATCGGGAAAGTCAATCCAGAAATTAGCATTAATTGCTATAAGTACGGACTTGATAGAACCTCAACTATCTTCGTGGAGATTCATAATCGAGCCCTCGATTCCAAAAGAGAGCTTCGGGTTGTCCAGGATCGCTACATTAGACTTGAAGAAATCCAAAAGGATAACCCCAGAGCACATACAAAATCAACAATAGCTCCGCAACGAACGAACTCTCTGGAACCAATTCCGGAGATACCTAAGAGGCAAAACGAAGCTGGGGGCAAAACCAGCTCTCGAGACAAAAGATCAAAATACGGAGATAAAAAAGGCAGAGGAAAAGGAAGAGAAGAGTTTGTAGATAAAGTCTACACAAATTTAAACACAACGTCCTCCCACATTCTAAGCAAGAAATGAGCGAAGCCGGGCTTTCCTTACCCTAACACTAGGGGAAAGCAGCCAAATAAGATAAAGGATGCTAAGGATTACTATGAGTACCACCAGTAATACGGGCACACAACTGACACATGCTACCACCTGAGGAACACAATTCAGAGATTCATAGACGAAGGAAAATTCATGGAGTATGTACAGATACAACCTGCTGATACTGAGGCAGCCCCCAAGAAAAGGGTGGAGTTACCACAGGATGGAAAATACATTAACATGATCACCTTCTCAAACGGAGGCCAGGAGGAGCTACTCGAAGATATCCTCGAGTTGGCTCGGAACAGAAGAAAGCTAGAAACCCACGAGGTATTCAAGCTAAGTTGACCACCTACTAGCACTTGGTAAGAATGGATGGCTACGCCATTAACATTCTCAACAAGAGACGTCAACCAGGAAGTCGAGATGCACAACGACCCACTTGTGATCACTTTTCCAATACATGGATGGAATGTTACGAAGGTCCTCATTGATGGGGGCAGCTCGTTAAATGTATTGTTCTACGAACCCTACTTACGTATGGGTTTAACAGCTGAGCAAATGGATTCATCCACTTGCACAATATACTATTTCAATGGAGCAGTCCCTAGACCAAAAGGAGAAATTGTCTTACAGGTACGTACAAGACCCTTAGTAACCAATACAAGGTTCTGCGTTGTGGAAGCACCTTTTCCCTACAACGTCATTATGGGACGACTTTGGGTCCATCGATTAAGAGGAACAACTTCGACCTATCATCAGTACCTTCGATTCCCTACACCCATATGGGTGAAATGGAAATCAAAGGTGATCAACAAGACGCAAGGCTTTGCAATCTAGCAGAGGTCAGAATCAACGAAGAAAGAGCTGCTGCACAGCAACACGAAAGAAAAAGATGAAGGGAGAATGCCAACGAAGTAAAAGATAGAGGCTTCAAAGTTCCCGAGGCCCTCTTTGTTCAAGAAGCAAGCACCTCCGCCACCCCGATAGCGGACACTTCTGCTAAAATGACAATTACAGAAATGCACTCCTCTACAACCTCAGAAACCAACCTTTTCACCGGTGGAACCAACAAAGAAAATCAACATCGGAACGGAGACGGAGCCAAAGATGATCAACATCGGAACTTTACTAGAAGAGGACGAGGAGATGCAACTGCAAAGGCTACTACGGGACTACGAAGATGTCTTCGCATGGTCAATGGAAGACATGCCAGGAATTGAACCGAATTTGGTCTCCCACCACCTTCGGCTCAAACCAGAAATGGCACCATTCAAGCAACGTATCCGCAAGGTGGCAGATATCTACCAAGAAGCAGTGGAGAAGGAGTTAAAAAAACTTATAGCAGCAGGATTCATCCGAGAAGTCAAATATCCCACGTGGATATCTAACATGGTGATTGTGCCTAATAAGAACGTAGGCGTGCGTATTTGAATCGACTTTAGCAATCTCAACAAAGCATGCCCTAAGGACAGCTACCCGCTACCAAATATTGACCAACTGGTCAATGCAACTGAAGGCCACCAGAGGCTATCCTTCATGGATGGTTACTCTGGTTACAACCAAATCGCTCTTGCAGAAGAAGACCAGGAGCATACTGCGTTATTTACCACACGAGGCTTGTATTGCTATACGAGGATGCCTTTGGGACTAAAGAACGCAGGGGAAACATACCAGCGATTTGTAGACAAATTTTCAAGCCATGGATAGGCAAGATACTAGAAGTCTAAGTGGACGACATGCTCGTCAAAAACAAAGAAGCGAAAAACCACCTGTCAGACCTAAGGGAGATATTCGAAGCCATGAGAAACTTTCACATGAAAGTGAATCCGGAGAAATGCACGTTCGGGGTAACCTCGGGAAAATTCCTAGGGTACTTGGTAACTAAGCGAGGAATAAAAGTAGACCCCGAAAGGGTCAGAGCAATAATGGAGATGCCATCTCCAAAAACACTAAAAGGAGTGCAAAAGATAAATGGAATCTTAGCCTCCATGGGAAGATTCATAGCAAGATCATCGAAAAAATGCAAAGCATTTTTTGATACACTAAGGAAAGGAAGCAGGTTCATGTGGCCCACGGAATGCGAGCAATCTTTCCAAAAAATCAAGGAGTTCTTGGCATCGGTACCTATCTTACAAAAGTCGGAGCCAGGTGAAATACTCACTCTATACTTAGCAGCAACAAGCTACGCTGTAAGCACAGTATTGGTACGAGACCAAGGGCAAGGAGAAAAACCCGTTTACTACATCAGCAAGACACTCAGTTCAGCGGAGCGTAACTACACCAAGGTGGAGCAACTCATATATGCCTTAGTAGTGGCAACACAAAAAATAAGGATATATTTTGATGCGCATACTATCCGAGTCTTCACAAAGGGTCAGATAGGTCAAATCCTCGATAGCACGGAGAAAATCGGAAGGGTGGAAAAATGGAATGCCATGATCAAACAGTTCCAAATAATCTTTGAAACAAGGAAGGATGAGAAATCACAAATCTTAGTAGACTTTCTGGCAGACCTACCTCTTAGCGACGAAGCCGAAATAGACGACATCCCAGGAATGGAGGAAGACAAGCAAGACCAGGAGGATCTGCTAAAACCTCAGAATTCACGAAGATGGAAAATATTCATAGATGGCTCCTCTAATGGAGAAGGCGCAAGCATAGGGATTGTAATAACAACCCCCACCGGAGACCGGCTCATCTACGCATTCAGGTTAGAATTCGAACAATACACCAATAATATCATAGAATACGAGGCAATCATACATGGTTTACGCTTGGCATAGGAGCTAGTCTTATCAGATGTTCGGTTGACTAGTGACTCTCAGTCGATCATTAGACAAATCGAACTCAAGTACCAAACTTTGGATCCAGTGTTATCTTCGTACCTGAAGCTAGCTCAGGAACATGCGTCCAAAATCAGCAACGTAACATTCAGGCATGTCTGCCGAAAAGACAACAGACACGCAGATGCATTAGCATTCATATCCTCTATGCTAAGGGATAGAAATGTTACCACCGTGCAAATTGGAAGGATATATGAACCTTCGATAGAAGGACCTATCTCAGGCGCTAAGTAGACTCTGGCTGTTCAAACTCGGGCCATGAAAGAAGCAAATGAAGAAATAAAAGAATCAGATGATGAAGCAAAGAGTCTGACAAAGACCAACCCATGTCAGACGAGGGCAACGAAAACGAAGCAGAAGATGATTGGAGAATTCCAATCCACCAGTACCTTGACAAAGGTATATTACCAGCCGACATTAAAGAAGCTCGGAAACTCGAATCAAAAGAAGCAATGTACAACCTTCGTAATGGAGTACTGTATAAGTGGTTATTTATCGGACCTCTAATGCGGTGCCTCTCACGAACCGAAGGAAGAAAAATACTCCATGATATACACAGCGGGGATGATGACAACCATAGTGGAAGAAGATCCTTGGCGGTTAAAGCCAAAATGCAAGGATACTACTGGCTAAGCATGGACGAAGACTCAAAGAACGTAGCTAAGCGATGTGAAAGATGCCAACACTTTGCCAAGAAAATCAAAGAACCAGCAATGGAGCTTAACTCGGTTATAAGCCCTTGGCCATTATTCAAATGGGGGGTTGATATTGTTGGACCCTTGATAAAGGGAACATCAAAAAGAAAATATCTCATCGTGGTTATGGATTACTTCACCAAGTGGGTGGAAGCAAAGCCTTTGGCAAGAATTAGGGACACGGATGTCTTTAAATTCTTGTTTGAGCAAATCATATGCAGGTTCAGAATACTAGCCGCCATAGTCTCAGACAATGGAAAACAGCTACAAGGAAATAACATCAACATGTTGTTTGATACCTTCAACATTCATAAGAACAAGTCGACTCCTACATACCCTAAGAGCAATGGACAAGCGGAGGCAACCAACAAAACCATAGCAATGAACTTAAAAAAGAAGCTGGGAGTATACAAGAAGAGGTGGTGCGAAAAGCTACACAATGTCCTATGGGCCTATCGAACTACAAGAAGGTCATCTACGGGGGAAACTCCATTCTTGTTTACCTACGGAGCCGAAGCAGTCATCCCAACGGAGATTATACTCCCAACAACAAAAATGGAGGCTTGGGAGAAAAATCTAACAACAGACTTGATGTTAGAAAAGCTGGATGACCTTGAAGAAAGAAGGGAGGTAGCTTTGCAAAAGATGGTGAACTATCAATGAAAGTTAGCTCGGGAATACAACAAAAGGGTTATCCCTCAGAACTTTGTGGCTGAGGAATACGTGCTACGTCAAATTCCACCGTATCAAAGAAAGAAGGAGTGGGTCAAGCTAGCTTAGACATGGGACAGGCCCTACATCATACACGACATCGCCAAAAAAGGGTCTTACTACTTAAGAACCCTCAAAGGTGAAGTACTACAGCACCCTTGGAATGCAATGTACCTAAAAAAGTACTACCTATAAGAGAATGGTGATTACTCAGGAGAAGAAAGGAATGGGCAATAACCTACCATGTTCTATCCCTGATCAAAGGTATTAAAGACCTTACTAATCAATGAAAGAAACTTTTTTGCTAAAAAATTAGCTTTGATTAATACAATTGGGTTAGAATAGACACCCTCCGTCAGGAGTGACGATGAGGCAAGGTAAGGCATAACTGCGCATATGTCAATCTCGGATCCTCGGGGCTATAGCTCCTTTCATGAGGCATAAGAAAAAATAAGATATCCCCTATAGAGATACTTTGTCGAAGTAAAGCATCCATCGCGTTGAACGCGTAGGTTACAGGAAAATTATTGCCCACGTAGGGACCTTCGCCACCATGATACCTTCTGGCCAAAGGATATCCGGGTAGGACGTTGAATGTTCCACCAAAGGTTAAGCATACCTTAGCACCTTGTGATAACTTGACTGTGCGACCAATTAAACACACTACGTCTAAACAAAATATTCATGCAATAACATAAGGTGAAATGATAATTTTACCAAAAATATGTCTAACATTTCTTAAAAGTTGCATGGCAGATAACAAAGGTTCAAACCATCAGAAAGCATCGTTTCAAAGAAGGGAGACATTATAGCTAAAAAAGGTACCTCAGCTGAGGCCATAAAACAACAAAGAGTTTACTTAAACAAAGCTCGAGACAACAGAATCAAGGATAAGGAAGACGGGGAAAGATAACTCCGTCAGCTTGAAGTTCAGCTTCAACAAAGGCATTGTTGATATAGTCAATAGCCGAACGCTCGAACTGAACCTTCATTTGAGAGGACTGGACCTCCAGATCAGAGGATGATTTCCGATGAAGCTCGATTATCTGAGCGCTAAGTTGGTCGTTGGCCTGCTGAAATGCCTCATCTTTAAATTTTGTAGCAGCATCAAACTGACGGGCTATCTCCAACGAAGATACTTGGCTCTCGAGATGGCTGACCTTAGCATTCACACCTACAAGCTACTCCTGGAAACCTGCGGAAACAAAAGGGGTAAGTAAAGAGCAAAGGCGATACGAGACATAAAGAATGTTGCGGGAATAAGACAACCCTAAGCTACCTCCGGCGTGACTAAGGGAATCTTCTAAACTATGCTGGACTTCGCCAAGATCAACCTCAACCGCATCAAGATCCTCTACAAGGGTATCTCGTTCGGTCCGGAGATCCTCAACATCAATCCGGAGCGAAGCATTCTCAGAGGATAAAACCTGGTAAACATTCTCGGACTCTTCCAACCTCTTGACCATAGATGCATGAGACATAGAAGAAGGCATGGAGTCAGCCTCACTAAGTTTGTTCTTAAAAGAGCGGACCTCAGAGGACAATACATTACATTCTGCGGTGACCTTAGCTAAGGAAGCACAGGCATCTTCGAAATCTGCATAATACATTTTGCGGATAATTTCATGAGCTGAGAGACGTTTCTTAACTAAGGCAATATCCTCCTTTTGCTTTAAAATGAGATCCTCTTTCCACTTGAGAGTCTCGTCACATTCTTTATGGAGCAAAGCCATCTTCTTCACAAGGTATGAGTTATGAGCAGACTCAAGGGAGATTTGGGCTTCGTTATAAATAGTCACGTTCATCAACCTATCAGACTTCTTCTGATAATACCAAACATCGGAGGTCAACTTGGCTACCTGTTCCCGAAGGTGTCCGATCTCATCGGAGCTACCAGTTGGAAGGTGTAGGTTCTCTCAGGACTACACTACCAGACAAAAAGGAAAAACAAAGCTAAAGGAAAAGAAGAAACGAACCAATGACTATGGAGGATTCAGCAGCCAAAGAAGAATCAGCAGTCTTGTGTCCCTCCTCGGTGACCTTCGCATAATTATTAGCTCTCTCAAGAGCCAACAAACAAGCTTCTAGAGACCTCTGAGTGTTCCTCAGTTCACTCTCTAACAACGGTACCTTGGCGGAAGAAGCAGCATCATTGGAAGAAGGCTGTTGTGCGCTAGCAAAGGCATAATCATGGCGAGCACGCTCCAACAGAGCACTCAAGTGAGTACACTTAGCCCTATAAAACTTGAACAATGTACATCCAACATCGATTTGTTTGTAAAGCTGCAAATAACGGAGCATAAGAACAAGCGAAGGTCCAAAATAATACGCAAAACAGTAAAGTAAGAATCACTTACTGAGAACAAGGATAGATGGGGGAGGAAATCAGCGTAGGTATCCATGAAGGTCTCCATCTCTTGGATGCTGCCCTTGCGGATTTCACCAAAGCTATGACCAGAGCGAAGGAAGTCATGATCGAAGAACAAATCCTTGGTCACTCAATACTGAGCAGTCAAAGTATCCAATCTCGAAGCAACCTCCAAGGAATCAGCCAGCTGATGAGGATCAACCTCAGCAGAAAAGGGAGCCTTCGAATCCCGTAGTATGGCTTCGAGGATGGCATCGTCAGAACTCCCAAGGCTCAAGTTCTCAGGTAACTTACCCTTCCCAAGATCTGTAAGAACCCACCAGTCGCTTGAAAACGAGCATGGGGCACAAGTACTGAATCCTCACCACGACGAAGAGACGGCATGGTGGATGAGCTGGGAACGGAAGAAAATGCTTGACTAGAAGTACCACCTAAGCCCATATCACCAGCAGAAGGAAGATTACCCAGTACGGTCCAATCTGGTGAAGAAGGTGGAAGTCCAACAACCTTGCTAGCAGGAGCAGTAGAAACAGACTGAGCGCTTCCCAAAGAAGTAGGCGTAGCATTGAAGGAGAAGATGACAAGTGAAATCACAACCTTATTCTTCGGCTGCGAGTCTGAGCTGCTAACCCTCACCACAGGAGCAACACCCTTCGCAAACGAACCACTCGAGTGGAGCGAAGTAGCAGAAGAAGATGGTTAGTAGTAGGAGCAGAAGACGAGGGTATCCTTGGCAGCGAATCACCAGTAGTAGCCGAGGCAACAGGTTGCAAATCACCAGGAGCAGAAAACGAGGGTATCC
The DNA here is from genome assembly GCA_023531105.1 of Papaver atlanticum. NCBI lineage: Eukaryota > Viridiplantae > Streptophyta > Magnoliopsida > Ranunculales > Papaveraceae > Papaver > Papaver atlanticum. The sequence continues at coordinate 3,598,311 of JAJJMB010015449.1, read as the reverse complement.
TTGGCAGCGAAGCAGGAGCGACAACTTGAGCACTAACTTGGCTCACCAACGAAATACCACCATCAACTTGGAGGTTATCACCTTCCACGGAGACAGCACGAAGGGGACTAGGGCTATCTTTGGAAAAATCTTCCTCAATGTTATCTAAGTGGGGACTAAGGGCAGTATCCTCGACGTCCTCCATATCCTCATCATCTTGTTCTTCCTCAGCATCCTTAGGATTCTTCAACATCGATCACAACCTTCAACTTTCCTTTCTTCTTGGAAGACTATAGAAGAACACATGCGCCAGCTAAGGATCAGGGGCAAAATACTAAGGAATTTATGAACACTAAGGTAGGGTTATAATCCTTACCTCCGCAGGTGTTGGATTAGCTGTTTCAACCGAAGCCTTCATTTTCCTGGTCCTGGTGGCTACGGAGTTACCAGCAGAGCCCGGAGCAGTTCCAGCAGCAAAGCCCGGAGCAGTCCCAGCAGAAGAAGCAGGGGCTGGCTGCAAAGGAACCATCAAACTACTTAGCAAAGGCCGCAGAACAAAGATGAAAAATAAAAAACTTCGATAACAAATGAAGGTTACCTTATGAGAAGTAGCAGGGTTGAAAACCCAAGGCTGGTATCCATCATACTTAGCAGGGAGAGAGAAAGTTGTACGAGGGACGTTGGGATCTGCGGTAATAAAACCATAGACCCAGGGACCCACCACACTAAGAGGAGTACGCGCCCAGCGATCATCTTGGTCAAGACGGATGCGGTCAGGCTTTAGCAAGAAAAGCTTAGCAGAGTAGGGATCGACAGTCAACCCAGTCTTGTCAATCTCCTCCAGCAAACGAAGGTTATTGCCCTCTCTAATCTGCTTAGCAGTAACATGGATACAACGGGGGCCAACACACCAGGGGAGAAGTTTACTTTTCTGAATAACATTAGCATAAGTAGCATTGAAGTTGGGTGTAATCCTCTTGCTTAGACCTCCCAGGAGCAAAAGGGCCATAAGACTTCAAAGTAGTCTTACCCTTGCTACGATACCAACACTCACGAAGGGCACGCCAACAATTACCAGTGTATTGCATGACCCCTCGAACCTGAGTTTTGTTCACCAGATCATCCCTAGTGGACTAAACATCATAGTAGAAAGGATCCTTTCTACTAAACAAAGGCAGGAGCATACCTGCCGCCAACTGGCCAACACTAATCAACAAGTTGTTCTCATCATAAGGGAAGCTCCGGATCAGAGATTCAGTAAGAACATCAGGGCCATCAAAAAAGGAGATGTCAAACTTATGCAAGCGGAAAGAATTGGAGATCTCAGCCAAAGACAAATGGGCATAGCTATCCTTATCACGCATCTGCAGTCTTTGAAGTTCGTAATGAGGTGGGGGAGGAGGAAGATCCTCAACAGCAACCTCTTCTACCTCATCATCCACAGCTATCTCAGGTTCCACAGCCGGCTCAGTTCCCGTAGGTATCTCAGTGTCCTCAGGAGGTGGAGAAGGTGTAGCATCAGGATGATCCATACGCGGAGGTGGATCAGTAGACGACCTAGGCCTCAGATCTTTACGTGCAGGCTTCTTCGGAAGTCTCATGATTCCTAACATTAGTAGGAAGAACAGTCCATCAACAATGGCGGACCGAAATTACAGTCGGCTCAAAAACATGATTGGGGAAAAAACAAGCATACTTTGGGCATGGGTTTGACTAATCCAACCAAAGGAAACACTTCACTCTCATCATAAGGCAAAATTGAGGATTATTCGTCACTATGAGCAAAGTTGCAGACGAAGAACAATCATGGCATAATCATGATAAAACCACGAAATAAGAAACAACCCATGTTATCAAACGATATGAAGAAGCATGGGAAGATAAAAATCAACACATGCAAAGATGGCAACAACATTATCAATCGAAGAAGAATAAAACGAAATTGAACATGGAAAAACAAGGAGTTGCAGTAAATTCGAAGAGCAACATGTACTAACATGTCAATGGAGAACGAGCAAAGACTTTGGGAGGTCGAAGAGAAGATCAAAAGTTAAAAGAAAAAGAGACGAAAATCTCTGAGAAAGGGATGGAGAGCGACAGTTCGAAGAGAGAAGGAAAATTTAATGAAATTCCTTCTTTCATTCTCTTCTTATAGGCGGCTGGAGAATCCAAAAATTTGGATGTCCCGAAATTCAAGGGGAAGTTATTGCATGAAAGGACACATGGGGACCACTCAACCGGTACGTGAAAAAATGGCGGCGTTATGGAAGTTTTTTCTTCCAATCCTACCAAACGGTAGAATATGAAAGAAAAGGGGCAAACTGTGAATATCAATATTCGGCGGAGCACGTGTCACGGTTTTGGTGGTCGCATGCAAGATAACTGTGTAACACTCGCTATACAGAGGAATCCGAGTAGCAGAAGACACCTTTGCAGATCTACTTTATCTTATCCCAAGGAGGGATACCTCGACGGCTAAGTAGAACCTAGTCTAGAGAGAGGCAGCTGGCGAAGGGACAGAGGTAGATGACATATCCAATCAACATTTAATGCATAAATCTCTTATCTACAACTCATTTCTGTCACCACCTGAATCGTCACAAATGTCGCAACCTAACCACCAACTCTGCATTCAAAACTGCCATTTCTTGCTTCTGCAGCACATAGTCACCAGTTGCACAACATATACTCTCAACCTGCAATAATCTTTCAATAACAGCAACACCTCAAGACTAAGACTCCAGCTCAGTTACCCCTGCCATTCCACACATATTCAACCCACACAATTCATTTTAATCTTCATCATTCTGCTGTCAGAGACTCCATGGATTCTTAGCAGCAAACCCTTCCAATATCAGTTCAATCTCACCTGCGCTTTCACCAGAACCACAACTCAGCTGCAACCAACACCAATACTAACTCCATATTCCCTGATGTACCAGACCATCATGTCCCTGTAATAAAATCTCATATGGCATCAAATTCCAACCCATTGCTGTAACACTCAATACAGCACCACCTCCATACCAGCATCACCCACAAAACTCCATTTCTGAATTCCTTGTTCTTGTACAGCAACAACAGCTCAAACACTCCCAGACCAGTACCAAGTTCTCTTCTTCCATGACACAGCTCCATCTCTGCACTCAATTCCAGCTGCTACAGCTCTCAAACCATTGCCCAAATGCAATTTCTTCTCAAAGTACAGTACCACCTCCTGCAAGTCAGGTTCAACTGCAACTACAGCTTCCAATATCTCAGCACCACCAACACACATCTGTTGCAACATTTCCATTCCATCTGAGCTGCCACAGAGACTCATTACAGCACCACCTACAACTGCAATGCCAGCCTGCAATATCATCTTCTCAGCCATCTCCTGCAATTCACACACCACCTGAACCTATTGCTCGTCCTTAGCACGCATTAAGCTCAACTGCTCCGCTGTAACCACCAATTGCAGAACATCCATTCATTACTTCCTTGTAATCTCAACTTCCAACAAAACCCTAACTCCAGTTCAGACATTAAGCAATTTCAGAAACATCAATTCTTCTCCTGTGTTGTTCTTGACTCAAAACCCATTTAAGACCAACACACAGCATGACTCCCATCTCTCTGCTTCTCTGATTTCTGAGTCAGCTGCAAACAACCATTAAACCATCTTGAACTCCACCACAGAATAAGTTTCTGCCTCAAACCCATTCTTCTATTTTGTTCTTCTTAGCCAGATTCAATTCAACTCAGCACTTTTAACAATTCTCAGATGATTTATCTAGCTCATCCCAACAGCAGCAACATTATCAGTGAACCCCAGTTCTGTCCATCACTAGGCCTTCAAATTATTCTCAACAAAACCTTGTAAATCTAGAACAGCACGGACCCATCTCTTAATTGCACTAGATCTTGATTCTCATCTTCTCTGGATTCATCACAAATGGACAGCATACTTCAAGACCACCTACAACTCCTTAACATCTCAAATACAGATCCAATTAAACGGTAATTCTTCATCTGGTACTCGATTCAACAGCACAATTTATCGATCTAGAGCCCATCTCAGTACCACCATTAGAAGCTCTTGATTTCAACATCATCAACGTCTTCATTCAATTTCAGACACATTAAATGTGTGTAGCCTCCTTCTCTCACTTTCAGGGGAAGAAAATAACGAAAAGAGATAAATCTTCTCTAGACTTTAGGGTTGTGTAGGAAAAGGCTAGTGGATATGGCTACCTTGGTGAAAATGATAAGGGTCAACCAAGGATATTTGGCTGTCAGTTTCAGAGAACTGACTGCCCATTGTTTATTGCTCAATTGTCAGTTGCGCGGAATTGACAGCTCATTTCTTCACCTCCTTCTTTCGCAACCTAGCCCGCTCCAAGTATCTCTCGCCTGGGAATTGACCTTTTTGCTCATTACACTCCAAATTGACGTTTTCTCCTCCTTTTGCTCCGAATGACTCCATTGCACCTAATAAACTCAAAAGCAAACATAAGATACATAATTTATAAGAAAAGTAGCAAAGAAAGCGTAAACAATAGATAATAAATAAGGTGTTTACGACACCTATCAATGACATATCCAATCAGCATTTAATGCACAAATCTCTTATCTACACGCTTCATCAAAGCACGTGGAGAGAGATGAGGTGGCAGAGTCTGACTGGCGGAGGTTAGCGGTGAACGAAGGTACAATCTGTACCGAGGATGGGTAGTTCCCAAAGGAACGTGGGACAGCTGAGGTGGCAGAGTCCGACTGGAGAAAGCGTGCGGTGAACGAAGGTACCATTTGTACGGAAGGTATATCATGGGACGATGGACTCAAAGACAGCAAAGATATATCTGGAGCAGAAGGGGCTATAAATACCAAGCTTCACCAACAAACAATGACATTCAATATCTAGGAGAAGAAGATCTAGTCTTAAGCTTATACCTCTTTAATGTTTAGAACTTAAGTATTTACTTCAACTTGAGTTCTCTCTATTACTTTGGGAAGCATTTAAGATCTTTGTAACCACCACAACTTAATACAAACAATCACTCATTATCCCGTGGACGTAGACAAATGTCGAACCACGTAATCTCTTGTGTCTCATGATAACTTAGTAACATTTACATTCTATTCGTGTTCTTCGTTATTATTGAGATATCAGTTCAACTGAGGCATCAATACTATTTAGTATTAGATTCTCCGAGCTGTATACATTACGTAGACTATGGGAAAATTAGTAGTCATACAGATGATGAAGATGATATTGAGACGAATGTTCTAGCAGTGGCTACGCTTTTGGAGACGCAGAGGAGGCAGGGAATACATCAACCCGTCCCGAATGAAGTCAAGACCCGTCAGAGGGTGCACAAAAAACGTGTAGATGTCGATGCTCGTATGATGCAACAATACTTCAACTTTAATTGTATGTATGGGCCAAAGAAGTTCAAAGGTCGGTTTGCTTTACCTCGTCCCCTTTTTCTGAGAATTTTAGAGCAAGTTTGTGAACATGACCATGATTTTCGCCAAAAAACGAATGCTTGCGGTATTCCTGGTCATACTCCATATATGAAAATGGTTGCCGTCATGAAACATTTTGCCAAAGGTGTTACACCCGATTCCTTAGATGATTACACCCAAATGGGAGCGACCACTATATACTATGATGCTATGAAGTTTATGGATGCAATTATTTGGATTTATAATGGTTGATACATGCGTCATCCTACAGCTCAAGATACATAAAGGATTTTGGCAGAGAATGAAGCTCTAGGATTTCCTGGGATGCTTGGTAGTGTCGATTGTTTTCACTGGGCATGGAGAGCATGTCCAATGGATCAAGCAGGATCCCACTGCGGTTATAAGTCATATCCCTTGGTTGTTTTGCAGGCGGTAGCTACATATGATAGATGGATCTGGCATTCCTATTTTGGGTTGGGTGGGCAGAACAATGATCTTAATGTCTTGCATGCTTCGGGTTTGTTCGATAGACAACTTCTTGGTGTAGCACCTCCTTGTCATTATCAAATCAATGGAAGGAATTACGACAAGGGGTACTACCTAGGAGATGGTGCATATCCTATGCATGGTTGCATCGTGCAAGCGTACAAACCCGCCTCAAACAATATAGAATCTCTTTTCAACCAATCCCAAGAAGCCAAAAGGAAGGACATAGAACGTGCATTTGGTGGTCTAAAAGGTAAGTTTGGCATTATATTGAAACCTTGTCGTTATTATAAGAAATCGGACATGAAGGCAATTATGAGGGGGTGCTTGATAATGCACAGCATGTGTGTTGAGATGGAATATCGCAATGAGGATTGGGGGAGGATCATGGGAGATGAACCTCAACCGCCAATTCAAGGAAACGTAAGGCTAGCTCCTCATATATTGTACAACCCTGCGATTTGGGCGGAACTTCGCTTGGAACTCACTACACACATTTGGAACCAACACGGAGAAGGTTTAAGAGATGGTGATATTCCAAACATGCTTATGGATGATGCCTTTCCGGAAGTTCATGAGGGTACAACCGACGTGGACACCGATGAAGACCAATATGACCCTCAAGGAGATGGAGCATTTTATGAGAATGGAGAGTAAATTTCATATTCACCAATTTATTTAACCATAATACTCATTTTTTCAATCAAGCACATTTTCTTTAATAAGTAGACATTTTAATTAGTTATTGTATACTCCATAATACTCTTTTTTTCACTTAAGTACGTCTACAGTTACATTACATATTTAACTAGAACTTCATAATACTTTTTCATGCATATACTTCATTCAAATCAACTTCGAGCTCCACCAAATATCTCCAAAGCGGTGATATGAATGAACGGGATTCCATGATCTGTTTGGTATAAAGCCATAGCATCTTCACGATTACCATTTGATGCCCTTAATGAAATGACAAAAAGCTTGTAATAACGCTTGATGCTTGCTAACCGACATTTTAGTTGTTTTTGGCATCTTCCATTAGCATTACCATTGATTCTCACAAATTCTTCAACAACTTGTTCCCAAAAGATGTTGGTTGTTAGAGACTTGTCGAAAGGATTTGTGTTGTTAATTTTGCGAAAACTTCTCACCAAGTCATTGTTTTCGGCAATTGAGAATGCAACCATGCTTGAATTTTGAATTGAGAATTTAGGAGAAGAAGAAGAGAGTGAAACTTCACAAGTTTGGGGTGGGGATTTTGAGTTCATGTGTTGAGTTTATATATAGAGAAGAAATGATCTGAGTTTGGGCTGAAAATGTAACCGTTAGACAAAGCGCTGAACCAAACAGTTCCCGGCGCTGAACAGAACAACGCTTTGCCTAACAGCTGTAAGATCTAAAACTAGTCGCTTTTTTCAATGGCAGGGAAGGAAGCGTTGTACCATTCCGCACTGCACCATTCTGCGCAGCACCATTCAACGCTGAGAAATCTCAGCCATCAGATCAAATATGACCGTTGAATCTCAACGGTTCTGATTTAGTGGATGTTTGAAACCTCAATAGCTATATTTTCAGACTACCTTATAAATAGAGAACTACTTCTCCTTCATCCCTCACACCAAAATCAATTGATTATCTTCTTCATTGATTTTCTTCTTCTTCTTCTTCACATATTTTTGTTCATACAAAATTATGACACACTTTACTACAAAACAAGATGAGGAACTAATTTATGGTTGGGTTATAGCAAGCAACGATCCGATTAATGGAAAAGATAAAAAAAAGGTGTAATATTTTGGAGGAAGATTATTGAAGAATACAATAAAAGAATAGGCCCTAATGGTACCGAAAGAGATAAAAAAGTCATTGCAAACAAGGTGCAACACATTGAGAACCGAAGTGAAAAGATATGTTTCACATGTTAGGCCCTACTTCCGAAACAAACCTTCGGGGTTGAATGAACATGATTATGTAAGTACTTGAATTTTTTGTTGATGTTTTTTTCCCATTTTGATCTCTTTCTTTCTTTCTCTAAATTTTTCCTTTCATTCTTTGTCTAATACATTTTTTTTCCCAGTATCGTCATGGACAAAAAAATTATGAAGCAGAGTTTGGAAGACTTTGGAAGCACGAATCGGTTTTCTAGACCCTGAAGACTTATCAACCCGACTACAACCCAATGGTGAATAATGATGATCGAGCTGGTACTTCTACTCAACCTACTCAACAGACTCAAGCTACTCAAGACAATGAAGCTGATATTATGGATGAAAAATTGGAAAATATGGCAAGGTTTGGTAGCTCCTTATCTACTCATAATTCTGAAACCTCAGACATATCTCGTAGAAGACGTTATTTCGAACAAACAGATGACGTTAGAAGTGCAGGGAGAGATCAAGCAAAGAAAAGGGCTCGTGAGGCTAAAGCATCGCAAAAAGCAGATGAAAAAATGGATAAACTCATCGAACTTCTTGAAAACGCACAAGCACAAAGGGTTGCCAAGTATGAAACAAAGGAAGAGTACCTGAAGAAGAACATGGAAAATTCTTCAATCTTGGCACAAACACAACAAAGAGAAGCTGACATGAAGATCCTACACCAAAGCTTGAATGAATTAGAGGATTGGGAGAAACCCCTCTACAAAATATGGAAGAATGAGATTTTGGCGCGTCATGGATTGCCACTTATCCCCTAAATTAAAGTGATATATTAGTAATAATTTAAGTTATTTAGAAGTAGGATTTCAATTTCAATGTACTTTTTTATGTTTTAAGTTATTTAAGTTATTTAGAAGTAGGATTTCAATTTCAATGTACTATTTTATGTTTTAAGTTATTTAAGTTATTTAAATTTTAATGTATTTTTTTAATTTCTTCAAAAAATATTGTAACCTTGTTTTGCAATGTAATGGAAGAATTCCCTTACTTTGGTAAATTCTCAAATTTTTAAACAAACAACCATTGGAACAAATTGCCAAACATTTGACGAACATTTAGAAAATCAAATTTTTGAAAAAATAAATAGCCGTTGGTGGTGTGGAGGAGGTGTAGTGAAAAAAAAAGGTCAATCGCTGAATTGTGCAGCGCCATCCTTTAGCGCTGAACAGAACAGCTCCCAGGCAAGCGCTGATGCCCTGGAATATTCGCCTGCCGCTGAATCATTCAGCGTAGAGATCACTTTTTCAGCGCTGAATCATTCAGCGTTTCAATCTCGCTGCTAGTTGAACTGCGAGCACTTGCTAGGAGAGAGAACTAGTGTTAACTTTTAGACCACATTTTTTTTTGAATTGCAACACTTAACTGCCAATCTAGCTGCTCAATCTAGCCCATAGGACTTAGCCTTAAAGATTCAAATGCCCTAAATATGGATAAGGGGATATTTCATCCATAACAAATAAAAATACAAAAATATCCTTTGATTATATCTATTATTACCTTATTATCCTTAAATAGTTAACCTAAATTTAATTAAAAGACAAAAACTAAACCTAATCAATATCGCATCATATTCTCCATCGTTTTTTTTGTTGTTGTTCTTCAACGACGATTAATCGTCAATTCTCCGCAAGTAATTACTTCAATTAGGTAAGAATCGAAAACCCACCCTTTGTTGTTGCTTTTGATCGCATAAATAGGTTATATTTTATCAAATTAGGGATTTTAAAATAGTTTCAGAATTACATACGGTTGGGAAATATTGGTTTTTCCAACCGTAAATCAATTATACGGTTGGGAAAATATAAACTTCCAACCGTATTTGAACCTGAGCTTTTCTACGGTGGGGAATTCTAACCGTATATATGGTAGCTACGGTTGGAAAAATATGAACTCCCAACCGTATTTGAAACTGGGTTTTCCTGCAGTTGAGAATTCCAATCGTATTACGGTTGGGAAATTTAAAGACCCCCAACCGTATGTTAAATTTAAAAAAAAAAAATTGATTTTGATTTTGATTTTTAAACCCTAACTATAAATTAGTCTCACCTAATCACTAATCATACTTAATTTAGTTAATTTAATCATTAGTACTAATTAATGGAGGATATTATGGCTATTAACAAAATTAGTAGTTTAGGGGTTTTGTTGATTACTATTTGATGACTCTATTTTGTCATCTTGTGACCCCAAAAACTAAAAGTTTGGAGCCCCTACAATAGGATTCTAAATTAAAAGAAGCTATGGTATATACTATACAGGTGATTTGAAGGATCACACTATAGGAAGGTTTCTTTTCTTTTATGGTAAGGTTAATATTTTTAAATCAAATTATATAGTACATCAATATCAATTCTTTTTGTATAAAAACATTACAAAAAATAAAAGATTTGTGAACTTGTTGTCGAAGATATGTTGAACTGTGTTGTAGCCATTGAATCCTGTTGTGTTGTGTCGGTCTTTTCCATGGAGTCTACTGTTGTGTTGTGTGTCTTGTTGATGAACTTTACCTGCGTTTGTGGAAATTTTTCCAAAATCGATGCCATCTTGTTAATTGTATTTTCCTCTTCCCAAGGAACCTTTGTGTCTTTGTTGTTGACAATATCCGCTAGTTGTTTGCAGTCTGTTGCAACTGTGACTCTCGAAAGTATATTATTGTTTAGCCAATTGCTTGCAACTAATAGTGATTGTGCTTCTGCATGTAACGCTGAGGAAGCCCAACTAGATCATGCTTCAATGTGCATAAAGGATTCTTGGTCCACCGAATAAAGTAGGAAAGCGCATCCCATCGATAAATCTTCCTTCTTGAAAAAAGCATCTATAAACATAATCCAATATATATCCCAAGTAGACCACGGGGGTTTATTTTTTCCCAACACTTTTGTCTTGTGTTTTGCGATCTTATAATGGTGGGAGAAGCTTGCATATAGTCTCTAATTTGTTCTAACAGTAAGTTTGGATTGGGCATTATATTTTCAAAAATCATTGAACACCTGTGTTTCCAGATAAACCACAAAATGATAACTATAATTCTAAAGAGTGGATAATACATTAGAGAATCAAGTTAGTAATCCAATCACTAAAGGATCCCTAGGAAGAGATAGAGGTCACAAACGCATGGGAAAGGGAAAACCATATTGCTCCAGCGAATGGGCATTTCCAGAAATATACAAAAAAATTATCTTTGAGCTTTGGGAATTACTAAACATCGAACATTCCGGATAAATAGCTGAAACATAGGTCGTCAATCTATAAGAGGTTGGCAGAATCTGTTGAACTTATTTTCATATAAAAAGTTTAATTCTAGGAATGATCGAGATGTTCCAGATTTTTGCACGTGGAAAATCTATATTTCTATTACGAGATCGGGTTGCTAGAAAATTATATACATTTTTAACTGAGAAGATTTCGGGCGAATGATGTTTCCATCTAATCGTTTCTTCTTTTTTGATCTGGGGGGAGATGACTAATTTTTTTATTTTACTTCTGGAAAAATAGATCATCTAGCTTGGAGCTTTCTCATTTTCATAATGGAGAAATTAATTCACTTGCCAAATTTAGAATTGGTTCTTACTTGTCTAGAGATTTCTGGATGATAAGTCGAGTTCGGGATCCAGGCATTATCCCAAATTTAAGGGGATTTGTCGTCCTTAACTTGCAAAATATAATTATATTTAATAAGTGTTATACTTTTGTGAATACTAGTCTGAATCTAAGATAAGTTGTGTTTTTTTGTAAAGAATAAGTGGGAGTTGGGGAAGTATTTCGCTTTCAAAAGTTGTGACCAGGGCTGATCTGGCTCATTTATGAGGCGGCTAGCAAGTTTTGTTAAAAGAGCAATATTAAACTGGAGAGGATTTTTAATTCTCAATTCCCCTTGAGACTTATATTTACAGATGCTCTTTCAAGCTTTAACGTATCCTCCTCTTCATTTAGATTAATTTTTATTCCACCAAATTCTCGTTGAGTCCGATTAATGTGATCCAAAGTGGATTTTGGTAGAGAAAGTCATTGCATTTGACAAGTGGGGTAGGATTGTAAAATGGATTGAATTAAAACCGTTTTCCCCGCTTGAGAAAGAAGTTTAGATTTCCAACTTTGCAACGAAGAATAGTACTTCAGGAGGAGAGGTTCGAAGTTTTCTTTGCGATTTTTATCGAAATAGAGAGGGGTTCCTAGATATCGATCCTTATTATTCATTAACGGGACTTTTAATATTTTGGCAAGTATCTTGCGATGTTTGGTATGGATTCTAGAGCTGAAGTAAATCCCATATTTTTGAAGATTAACCATTAATATTTTTCCCGTTATTTCCCCGAATATTCTAAGGATGTCTAGAAGATATATGTCTTTCCCCAGATCTGCCCGAGTGAAAAGGAAGCAGACGCCCACAAAGAAGAGCTGAAAAATTGTGGGAGCTTAATTATTAATTTTTATACCCGAATTTATTTTTCCTTTTCTGAAATAACTTTAGACAAGAATCTGGATAGGATTTCCATACAAATAAAGAACAAATAAGATGAGGGCGGGTCACCTTGTCTAAAACCTCTCGAGGTGGTGAAGTTTGGACCAGGAGAACCGTTGAGAAGGATATAAAGAAAGAGGTAGTGGATATACATTGTATGATGAGATGCACCAAAGACTTATCAAATTTGAACGATAGAAGACCATGTTCTATAAAAGGCCATTCCACTCGACCAGACGCTTTTGATAAATCTAGTTTTAAGGATAAAAAACCTTTTTTGGATTTTGATGTCTTCATTGAGTGAAGAAGTTCATGATAAAATATTATGTTATCCTTTATTTGTCTTTCAGGAAGGAAGTCAGATGGGTTTGGAGAAACTATCTTGTTAAGTATGGGTCAAAGGTAGGTTGGCGCTGATTTTGGAGATTTTTTTGTAAATTGAGTTACTGAGGCTAATTGGTCTAAAATCTGAAGGCGTTTGAGGGGTAGATATTTTTGGAATTAGAGTTATGAAGGTGGTGTTGAAGTCAGGATTTAGAGTGCCCGATATGAAAAAATGTTGAACTGATAAGATTATATCTGGCCCAAAACTTGCCAATTTGCTTTGAAGAAACACGGTTGGAATCCTTTTGTACCCAGAGACCCATATGGATTCATATTTGATAAAGTTTTCCAAATTTCCTCCTCAGAAGGAATTTCCACAAGAGATAAATTTTTCGACACGAAGATGCACGGCTCTACTATTTTGGAAAACGAATGATTACAACTTGAAAATTGGGAAGTACTGCGAAAAGTGATTAATATGAAGGGAATTAATCCGGTATCTGTCTAAGATCCAGAAGACATAGGGTTCTCGAAAAGAGTGAATCGCGTTTACCTTTTTCCCGTTGGAGGCTGGTGCATGGAAATATTTTGTGTTTTGATCGAATTCCTTAAAGAATTTATCACGAGATAATTGGTGATAATAATCATTTCGGATATCATGTCATTTCCTCGGATTCTGTTTATAAATCTTTGAGCCTATCTAACTGGGTATGGAATTTTCCTGATTTATGTAAATTATCTGAGGAAAAGAGACGGAGTTTCGAGGAAAAATTAGTGTTTGGAATAAAAACTGGAGTGTAGGTTCCAGGACGCGGAGATGACGGTGTTTAGAGAAGGGTGAGTAATCCAAGATCTAAGGTACCGCAAAGGTTTTTACAATCTTTTGAAAACATAATTTGAATGAAAAATAAGAGGTGTATGATCGGACCCTACCTTAGATAGATGGCGTACGTAAGTGTTAGGAAAATACTAAATCCATTGGTAGGATATTAGTGTTGTGTCAATTCTCTCACATATGTTTGTGTCTCCTTTATGGTTGTTTGACCAGGTAAAAGGTGCACCCTCATATCCTGCATCTTGCAATCAAAAGGAATCGACCACTTCTGTAATGAATGATTTGTTGCCGGAGCTATATTTATTCCCACCTTGCTTTTCTGTTTGATCCAAATTGGAAATTAAGTATCTTGTTATCACACATGACATTGTTACTTTTTTTTCAATTTGGGCGATATGATACCATTGGGCGACTTCATCACTAACTTTAATATTACCGTAAATACAAGTTATCAAAATATCTTTATCATTCACCCACAACTTAAAGTGGCACACATTTAGATCAGAAAATATTAATTTTAACTCTAACTTTAATATTACCGTAAATACAAGTTATCAAAATATCTTTATCATTCACCCACAACTTAAAGTGGCACACATTTAGATCGGAAAATATTAATTTTAACTCTATGTTGTTATGCCATGCTATTGCTAACTCCTTTGCTTTACCCGCGGAAAAAATAACAAAACCAGTCATGAAATTAGGATTGCTTAAACAAAAATTCCATATGGAGCTTTAGTTTCCGAAAGAGATACAATATCGGGATTGTAAGATTGATACGAATTTTTCACATGATCTTTAGTTAGAGGGGGGCCAATGCCCTGAATATTCCATGACATAATTTTCATTATGAAATATTTCAATGAGAACACTATAACTACTTGTTGACGGTGGATTTTCGACAAAGACTAAAGTCATAAAATCATGATCTTGCATATTTCTGACACGGCTTTAGACACTATGTGAAACTCATATTTTAGGATTTGTGAAAGCTCATTTCACAATCTCTGATCGAGTGTACACCCTCTCAGAGCATACATGAATATGTGATTCGAAAAGCCTCTCAACTGAGCTTTTGACACTTCACATGTTTCATCAATACTTCTGTATAGGAATCGATAATGATTGGACGGCTCCTAGACATATTGCATGATAGTATAGAGCGTTAACGTCTTCAGGATGTCTCAATGTTCCCTAACTATACATAACTAATATTCATAACGAGTATGATGTCTCTATCATCTCATACCTCGATTCTCGAATAAACGCTCCTAAACATATTGCATGCTAGTATAGAGCATTCTAGTGCAACATTCATCAATTGAATTCTTAGAAAATAATCTATTTCATCTCATTACTCAGTTTCATGGATTATTCTCAGCTGAATTCCATGAATTAGTAATAGATATTCAATCTGTCTCATTACTCCATTTCGTGGCTTATTCTCAGCTGAATTCCGCGAATTAGTAATAGATATTCACTTTTCGAGCATCTGAGTCACCACCGTATAAGCCCCGATAAAATGGTACGGGTGTACTTAGCAATAATGTACGAACGAGCACTCAAATGCATAAACGAGCACTCAAAAATATGGACAACGAGGAAACCTATGCAAAATAGGAAAGGGAAATAGTAAAAAATAATAGAGAAGCGCCCACGGGACCGGGCCCACCACCGGCCGGTCCAATGCCTCTTCCTTTTATTTATTTTTATCTTTTTTTATTGTTTTCCTAATCTTATGAAAACTCCCTTGTTTGAGCAAAACTCCTAGTTTCTCCATATTTCCTCACACGATGAAAAATAATAATGTAAAATAAGGTAGAGTGTCACGGGACCGGCCCACCGGCTGGCCAGTCATGCCCTAGCCGAGGCCGGTCCCATAACCTCTCTAATTCCTTATTTTATTATTATTTCTTCTCTCATCTCATGAAACTCCCTCGTTTGAGCAAAAAAAATGACTTTTCCATATTTCTCAAATATTGCTCAAACTATCAAAAAGTCAAATGGTCACACGACCATTCGGGCTTCTCACGGAAAATATTAAAATAGTATTATTTAATATTCTAAAAATATTGGTCGCACGAGCAAAGTTCTACTTGCTCATTCAAGCAAAATCGAGAGTTCCAGTCAAGATCAAACACTTCTGAAAATCCAAAATACTGCTCGAACGCGTACCAGAAAATACCAAAATTCTCAGAATTGAGTCACGGGAAATATGGTGACACGGGCATGCCACTTGACCGACCAAGGTCGGCCCTTTGGATCGCAAGAAGCCGGTCCCACACATTTTCATAATTTTGACCTAATTAATCTTCTACGGTTCATATTGGGTTCAAACTCTTTCCAAACAACTTGGAATTTGATCAATTGACCATCAGCTGGTCCCACGACCACCAAGGGCCGGTTCCGTACCCCTTGGTCGGTCCCTCCTCTCTCCAAAATTAGGTTTTCTCACCTAATGCTCAGACGAGCACTATTTTAATAAATGATTAAACAAACATTTAATCATTTTTTCACCAACTGGTCTGCAAAGGACTTTGGTGCTTGCTCATTCGAGCATCTGGACGCTACATGGTATGCACATTATCCCATGCATCCGGTCCCTCTCTCACTCATTAGTTGATTTTCATAAATCATCCCTCGATTAACGATTAATCAAAATTAGGGTTTTGAACCAAATGTTCTACAAAGCAAAATTCTAAACAGGTTCAAACACCACTATTTTTTATGTTGATCCAGTAGTCAACATTTTAATTAATTGTGATATAATATTCGATCCTGCTACCAGTATTTTAATTAGTATTTTATTGGGCTACCAATAATATTTGTTCAATCGAGCAATATTTGCTCAGACTAGAAATATTGATTCAACTATCAATATTTAATTCTTCAATCGAGCAATATTTGCTCAGACTAGAAATATTGATTCAATTATCAATATTTAATTAGTTAATCGACTAGAAATATTGATTCAACTATCAATATTTAATTCTTCAATCGAGCAATATTTGCTTAGACTAACATTATTGATTCAACTATCAATATTCATCCTGGAAATTAAATTATCAACATTCGTTCGAAAACTATACATCTTTCCCAGCAGACATGCTCAATTCATGAATCATAGACCATTCGTCAATCATGCTCGACTCAACAATACTAAGATTCATCGTCTATGTAAGTCAACAACTGACTAATTAAATACACGTCTGCGTTGTAGAATCCACAATCATGAGATATCAATCATGTCACATGGGGAGATATTTATTAGGGTTTTGGTATGGCAGCCTACGACACGTGTGTACATCCACGATGAGAAATATGAGTAAGTGGTGCAAGCAGTTGAGGGAGTCATCAAAGTAGTGGGTGGACAATCAACCAAGTCTCCGCACAACGTGGAACTGGTTTAACCACGATTTCCCAATCTTTCACTCGAGAAACCGTCACACTTACTGGAGATCAATGTGTCTACATTCTTGCAATATAAATAAGTCTCAGAATTCATGATTGAAACAATCTTAGATATACGGGAATTAACACAAGAAATCTCATCTGAACAATCACTCTCAACAGAGAAGAATTCAAACTTATTCGAACTCCGCAGTTCACCAATTTGTAGAAACCTACAACACATTCACGATACTTAGATCATCATTGATCTCACACACACTTCTCAGCTTCCCTCCTACAGATCGACCCTCATCCCTGTTTGTGACCAAATTTACTCTAGAACGACCATTGTCTTGGTTTAGGCCGGAGTCCTACAGATTGATCTCTCGAACTCAAAGCACTCTCGTGCAGTGCATCTGTTTGCAAAAGGTTAAGGCAATTTGCTTATTTGAGGAATCGACCCTCGTCTCACCATTTTTCCTCAAAAACCAGTAAATTATTTTCTCCCATCAACATTACTCGATAAAGATACCCCTAAAATGCTAGGCTTAACTTATCTAAGAAAAATAAAAAACACTTAAAAAGCAAACTTGTCTGTGATAGCAACTTCGAGGCTCAACAAAGATAAACAAAGCCGAAAAAGTACCCCAATTTCCGATAGAAGAAGAATTAAGTCTGCACAACCATACTAGAATTCTTACAAGAAATATACACGGCAATTTACTGAAGTTAGATCTGCACTAGGATGACATGAACTGCTCGAAGTGCATCTAAGTATGAATTTGAAGACAACACAAGAGTTAGATACAAACAAATTACTATATGGAAATAGAAACCAAACACAATCAAATTGAAACTTGGACATTCAATCAAACCTAATAACAGAAGATTAGTTATAAAAAATACAAGTATACAGATACTAATTTAGGATTACAACACTCTAACCATAAAAATAAGATAAAATGGGAAAATGACAGTATAAAAGAAAATAACAAAAACTTACCAACGGTGTAACCATAATAAGCAAACTATTAAATCAGCGTAGTATCTGTTAAGACAAACGGCAAGAGATAACATATGTTTTTGGCTAGAGCAGGGGAGCCAAAAGGAGTAGCTGTTTGGATTGAAGAAGAGGGAAAGATACCAATTTACTTGGTTCTATTTTGGGGTGACAATGTTACAGATGCAGAAATTGACAAATCGAGGGAGAATACTCTTAAGAAGGGAAAGATGTATAGTGGTATTTATGAAATACCATTTCTAGCTTCTCATTCATGTTCTCCAATTTACCCGTTTCTTTTGGTTATTTCCTTACACATCCTTTTATCTCTACTACATATTGTAAAACCCTAGCTCTACTTAGTTGGCCAAGTTTGTGCTGTTTAGAGGAGGTGTGACAAACTTAATCCTTCCTTAGAGAAAAGCCTCAACCACTCTGTTATTTCTAATTTGTAATTGGGTAGAAATTGCAACTTGTAAGAGATGCCTCTTTTATCTTCTTATTTCCAATCTCTGAATTGGGAAGAAATTTGAAGTATTATTAGAGAAGAACCTCAAATTTTTATATCTTCCTTGTTCCAAGGGTACAAGAAGCTTCATTTGAAGGTTGGTTAATTATGTTTTATGGCGTTTGTTACATTTTTACATTCTCATTTCAATTATAAGTATCATTTTACATTACTGAGCCACTGGTCTAGATTTAAATCTTTCTATAGTACCATATGATTTAAGCTTAGTCTTATATATGCATGACAACCTAGGACATTCGTACCAGGAACATATGGTACATTTTCCCATGTGAAAAAGCGGGGGTCTACCAACCTCACCCAATATTTCGTTTAGGCAATCTATATGGACAAACTCCAACTAGACAGTCAGACTAAATCAATAGAAATATATCCAAGAGTTGTATCTCTATTTCACAATGTAATTAGCAAATCAAACAGATAGAAATCCGTAAGCCTGATTATTATGTGAAACAATTTGAACGGTACCAAAGATCAATGTTCAAGCGTCAATCAATTTATATCAACAACCAAAGGTTGGATTATCTAATTGATTGAACTACGCACAACCTGTGATATTTTAATTATATAAACAAATATAATGCGGAAAAGAAATAACACAGACACCAGAAAAAAAATTTAACGAGGAAACCGCAAATGCAGAAAAACTCCGGGACCTAGTCCAGATTTGAACACCACACTATATTAAGATGCTACAGACACTAGCCTACTCCAAGTTAACTTCGGACTAGAATGTAGTTGAGCCCTAACCAATCTCATACTGATTAAGGTACAGTCGCGTTCCTTACACCTCTGAATCCTAGCAGGACTCTACGCACTTGATTCTCTTAGCTGATCTCACCCACAACTAAGAGTTGCTACGACCCCAAAGTCGAAGACTTGATAAACCAATCTGTCTCACACAGAAAAGTCTATTGAATAAATAAATCTGTCTCCCACAGAAATACCTATGAGTTTTGTTTTGTCTTTTGATAAATCAAGGTGAACAAGAACCAATTGATACACTGGACTTATATTCCCGAATAACAACCTAGTAATATCAATCACCTCACAATAATATTAATCGTATGGTAGCGAAACAAGATATTGTGGAATCACAAACGATGAGACGAAGATGTTTGTGGCTACTTTTTATCTTGCCTATCGGAGATTAAATCTCGAGCAAATCTTAGAGAAGATAGTACTCAATCACGATAGAAAAAAGCAAGATCAGAACACGCAACTATAGAGAAAATAGTTGGGTCTGGCTTCACAATCCCAATGAAGTCTTTAAGTCGTTAACCTATAATGGTTTTAGAAAAAAATAGGTTAAAGGAGAATCGACTCTAATCGCAACTAGTATCACACAGGAGGTGTGGGGATTAGGTTTCCCAGTTGCTAGAGTTATCCCTTATATAGTCTTCAAATCAGGGTTTGCAATCAATGTTACCTTGGTAACAAAGCATTCAATTTTCACCGTTAGATGAAAACCTGATTAGGCTCAAGCTAATATCTTTCAACCGTTAGATCGAACTTAGCTTGTTACACACAAATGAAAAGTTTTATTTAGATATGGGTAACCGTACCTAAACGTGTACACCTTGTTGGCTCAACAATAGTTAACCGAAGTTAGCCATATGAACACTTTCAATCAACCTTGTTCATCTTAACACAACTAGTTCAAATGACTCAAATGAAACTAGTTCTAGAGTTGTTCAATTGTTTATATTCTCATAGAAGTATACAAGACACAATTAAAGCAAAATCGATTTTGATTAACTCGAATCAATTCATGAACATTATAGCCACGGTTTTCAAAAGATTGCATTCATTATTATATAAATGTATTAGTTCATGAACAAACCGATTTTAGAACATAACCTACTTAAGTATGCAAAAGGGTACGCATACCTAAGTGGCCGGACTTAGTTTGGGTTCGCCAGTATGCGAACGGGTACGCATACCTTCCAAACTCAGTTGAATTTCCGGACATGAACTTATGCCAGTACGCATACAGGTATGCATACTAAGTTCCCGGACTTTCATTAAACCAACCAGTACGCTACGAGTATGCATACCATTGTTCCCGGACTTGGAATAACTTGCAACAGTTTGCATAAAAGTACGCATACTGTGCTATATCCAATCATGGTTAGTTGTTCTAAACTTCCATTTCAATCATTGAAACCTTCTTGGAAGACGACAATAGCTGTCTCATACAAACTATTAGCTTCAAAGCAATTTTTAAGTGATCGATAGATCAATACGAAATATTCCGAGTCTACATCAAATGACTGTCTCACACAAATCATGTAAGATGTTACCAAGCGATTTTAACATGATCATCTTTTGAATTTCGTCAAGAATATAAGATGAACTTGGTTAAAGCAAAAGCTTACCAACACATATTTCGAGAAAGCGAAAGCTTATCTTTTATGGGGTATAAAGATAATTGGGGACCCCAGATCTTTGATTATTAAACTAATTTTGGAAGAAAAAAAACGATCAATTTCGATCCATCAAATTGAACAAAATTACAGAAAATAGTGATACATGTGTATCTTCCTCTCCTCGGGAACTAGTGATCCTCAAGACGAATTGAGGATATAATTGTAATTTAAGAGGGATTACTGATTTAAGGCAGTATTCCTATAGAAGGAAAATATATTCCTAGGAGGTTTGGGAAACCAAACCAAAGTAAGGAAGTATACCAAGATAAGGAAATACTTCCTAGACAAGGTAATATTCCTTGATACGGAAATATACCTAGAAAAGGAATTATTCCTAGATAAGGAAATAAATTCCTATAAGGTTTGGGAAACCGTTAAAGCTATAAATAGAGTTGTTTAGCTCATAGTTAAGGACATCTAGATAGTGTGGTTTGACACCTAGAAAAGGAGATTTAACGCACAGAACTAGAGAGAAGTTTGTGAGGCAATTTATTATTGTAAAAGCAAGCTTAGCAAACAGTTTAAGGTTATTTACCTGGAGAGATTGTGAGCGTAACAAAGATAGAATTATAATCGTTTTCTTGTTCATAATCTAGAGAAGATATTTTTCTTCAAATTACCACCTGTGTTCTGTTTTCTAAATTTTTCGTCTATTATTATTCTGAATTCCGCCTTTATAGTAATATCTACCAAGGTATAGAGATCATACGTACCAAGTTGGCATCACGAGCAAGGTTAGTTCCTAGGGTAAATCTCTGTGGTTTATGGTTTTCACTAGATCTCTCTACATAAAGTTTGGTGAGGTACTCGAGAAGCTAGAAGACGTAAAGAGCACAAGGGGATCAAGGATGACGAAGTCATATGATGATGATCCTAAGCAAAGCGAACCGCAAACTATGGAAGAAAAGGTGGCTACGCTACAAACAGACATGAAGTTGATTCAAACCACCCTTGAAGAATATACTTAATGTATTCATTCTCATACACCCAATCCGAATACGAAGAAAAAGATTACACCTTCACCTGAAGTTTCGGAAGTAGAGGATGAGGAAGAAGAAGAAGAAGAAGAAGAAGAAGAGGAAGATGAGGATGAAGAAAAGAAGAAATGTGAGTTTCTTAAAAGTCCTACATCAACTAAACTTCATGGTAAGAATCTGAAAATTGATTTTCGTGTTGATATTCCACTTTACGATGGGAGTGTCAATGTAGAAAAATTGGATGATTGGATTGAACGTCTAGAGATGTAATTTTCTTTCTTTGAATATGGTTCAAAGGAAAAGATTGCTTTTGTGGCATTGAAGCTACAAAAGCATGCTCTAAACTCGTGGAAAGCTTATCAAAGATAAAACCTAGGTAAGGGAGTATTGTCGTGGAAAAGATTCAAGGCAGTTTTAAGGAAACAGTTTTATCCGGTTGGCTACCTTGAGGAGAGATGGTTCAAGTGGTACAACTTGTAGCAGCCATACAACCAAACCGTGCAAGAATATACTTCGGAATTTCAGAATCAAGCTATGATTTTGGATTTAGACTTGGAAGATTATGCTATCTATATGAAGTATATCTCCGAGTTCCATGAGTATATACGAAAGGAGTTGAAGATGTTTTCGGTGGATACCATCTCCGAAGAAAGCATAAAAGAAAATGCCATTGAAGGCAGGCTTAAGAAATATGATGTTGAGGGACACACTAAGGGGAAGTCTGGAGGTTTTGTCGCTAAAGGAGATAAAATGAGCAAAGAGGATAAGAAGTCTAAAGACAAAGAAGGTTTGATTTGCACTCATTGCAAACAAACAGGACATGTTGTCGATAAGTGTTGGATGAAGTATCCTAATCTAAAACCAAAAGGGTTGCAGAAGAGAGAAGCCATGATGGCAACACTAGTCGCACAAGCTCCAAATGAAGTCCGATGACTAACTGAGCCTAGTCAAAAGCTCTCTCTGATGACAGGAGGCGTAGAAGAACTTACAAAAGACGATCCTAGGGAACGACTCTTTACAGTTAAGATGCAGGTTAAGACAACACTTATAGATGTTGTTATTGACCCGGGAAGTCAGAAGACTTTACTTTCACATTCTTTGGTACAAAATTTGGGTTTCAATACTTTCAAACATCTGAAACCCTATCATTTAGGGTGACTTCAAAAGGAAGGTGAGCTACAGGTTGCAGAGCAGTGTACGTTCAAGTTTGCTTTTGATGAGGCATACATTGATGAGGTTACATGCGATGTGGTTCCATTAGATATTTGTCAGGTTGTACTTGTTAGTCCTTACTTGTGGGATCGAGATTCGATTTTACATAGGAGGGACCAGAAGTATACCTTTACCAAAGATGGGAAAGCTTATGTAATACGAGCTATAGATTCTCCTCTTGAGGGATTGAGCTTGATTACAGCCACTCAGGCAAAACGGTTGGTGAATGCTAGTACAAAGTTCATTCTCCTTATCCGTTCTCTTGACGAGAAGCCGAGTAGAGTTTGTTTGGAAACCCTAACCAAACAACAGGAAGACAACAAAGAAAGGTTGAAGATGTTTGAACCACCATTACTAGATAATGACGGAGAAGACAAGATGATCTTGCCACATGTGGAAGACTTGTGGTTTGATAGAGAAAAACCACTCGAAGAGGATTGCATTACGGAGCGAAGAGTGACTAAGACAAGACAAGAATATAAGGATGCATTTCTAATTGGAAGTCAAAGTCAAGTTCCCAGCAAGGAGAGATGGTTCAGCAGGGTGAAAGGAACTCTCGAGTTCCATAACCTCCAAATATAACTTTCACAGGAGTTCAAGTTCGTGAGGGGGGCGCATGATACATGTGTATCTTCCTCTCCCCGGGAACTAGTGATCCTCTAGACGAATTGACGATATAATTGTAATTTAGGAGGGATTACTGATTTAAGGAAGTATTCCTATAGAAGGAAGATATATTCCTAGGAGGTTTAGGAAACAAAACCAAAGTAAAGAAGTATACCAAGATATGGAAATACTTCCTAGACAAGGTAATATTCCTTGATAAGGAAATATACCTAGAAAATGAATTATTCCTAGATAAGGAAATAGATTCCTATAAGGTTTGGGAAACCGTTAAAGCTATAAATAGAGTTGTTTAGCTCATAGCTAAGGACATCTAGATAGTGTGGTTTTGTTAGAGCACTGCTCGGTCGAACTCGCAAGCGTTGCTATCTCAAGCTTGTTATAAAGTTTAGTTGCCAAAACTATAAGTCTTGATTTCTAGTCTACTTATAGCTAAGTCTCGGATTAGGATAGAAAGTGTAGTTGAGCATTAGACTTCACGACGTTCATCGAATGAAGACGAAGAACTACTAAGGGGAGCTTGTGGAACTTCATAAACAAAAGGTATATGGAGACTTGAACTCATCTATCACTCAAAAGTCTATCTACTTTATCTCATATTTGAGACAAAAGTCGTATAGCTATATAGACTTCATTTATACACATTTGATATTTCGAGCTGAGTTTAACTCGCTTACATATTTCTCGAAATATATGTTGGTAAGCTTTCGCTTTAACCAAGTTCATCTTATATTGTTGACGAAAGTCAAAAGATGATCATGTGAAAATCGTCTGGTAACATCTTACATGATTTGTGTGAGACACTCATTTGATGTAGACTCGGAATGTTTCGTATTGATCATTCGATCACTTGAAAATTGCTTTGAAGCTAATAGTTTGTGTGAGATAGCTATTGTCGTCTTCCGAGAATGTTTTAATGGTTGAAATGAGAGTTTAGAACAATTGGATTTAAGCACAGTATATGTACTTGCATATGTGTAATCAAAGTCCGGGAACCATGGTATGCATACCCGTATGCGTACTGTTTGGTTTAGTTAAGGTCCGGGAACCAAGTACGCATACCGGTACGCGTACAGGCGTGAGGTTCAAGTTCTGGTACTTTAACTGAGTTTGTGGTATGCGTACCAGTTCGCGTACTGGTGAACTCAAACTTAGTCCGGCCATTTAGGTATGCGTACCCGTTTGCATACTTGAGTGGGTTATGTTCTAAAATCGGTTTTTTATGAACTAATACATTTATATAATAAGGAATGCAATCTTTTGCAAACCGTGGCTATAATGTTCATGACTTGATTCAAGTGAATCAAAATCGATTTTGCTTCAATTGTGTCTTGTATACTTCTAGTAGAATATAAACAATTGAACAACTTTAGAACTAGTTTCATTTGAGTCATTTGAACTAGTTATGGTTAAGATGAATATGGTTGATATGAAAGTGTTCATGTGGCTAACTTCGGTTAACTATTGTTGAGCCAACAAAGGTGCACACGTTTAGGTACGGTTACTCATATCTAAATGAAGTCACTTTTCATTTGTGTGTAACAAGCTAAGTTCGATCTAGCGGTTGAAAGATATTAGCTTGAGTCTAATCAGGTTTTCATCTAATGGTGAATATTGATTGCTTTGTTACCAAGGTAACATTAATTACAAACCCTGATTTGAAGACTATATAAAGGAGAACTCTAGCAACTGGGAAACCTAATCCCCACACCTCCTGTGTAATACTAGTTGCGACTAGAGTCGATTCTCCTTTAACCTTAGGTTTTTCACGAAACCTTATAAGTTAACGACTTGAAGACTTCATTGGGATTGTGAAGCCAGACCAAACTATTTTCTATGTAGTTGCGTGTTCTGATCTTGCTATTTTCTATCGTGATTGAGTACTATCTTCTCTAAGATTTTCTCGAGATTTAATCTCCGATAGGCAAGATAAAAAGTAGTCACAAACATCTCCGTCTCATCGTTTGTGATTCCACAATATCTTGTTTCGCTACCATACGATTAAGATTATTGTGAGGTGATTGATATTACTAGGTTGTTCTTCGGGAATATAAGTCTGGTATATCAATTAGTTCCTATTCACCTTGATTTATCAAAAGACGGAACAAAACTCATAGGTTTATCTGTGGGAGACAGATTTATCTATACAATAGACTTTTCTGAGTGAGACAGATTGGTTTATCAAGTCTTCGACTTTAGGTCGTAGCAACTCTTAGTTGTGGGTGAGATCAGCTAAGGGAACCAAGTGCGTAGAGTCATGCTGGGATTCAGAGACGTAAGGAGCGCAATGATAGACGCATTATTGTGTCTAATATGTCTCAATTGTATATATTGTTAGTGTTCGATTTTGTATTTATTTTGTTATTTTATGTCTTTGTAGGTATTTTTTGAGAAATAAGCTCTTGCGGCGAAATTGGCTCGAAAAGTGGTGTTTTACACCCCAGGATAGAGTACTAAAGACACCCCAGAAATGCACCGGAAGCACCCCAAAAATGTGTCGGAGGAACCCCGGAAAAATTACTATCTATGCCCAAAAATTACTATTTGCACCCCATAAGACAAGTGCTAAAGGGACACCCGTGCAGGATTAGGGGGAGGACATGTTCTTCTCAAATTCAAAAAAATATTTTTGGCGGGAAAATATTCCCTTTCACTGGCAGAATTTCAATCGGATGTTTGGACGTGATTTAGTGAGATTCAATCCATGAAACTTAGTGGGTAGACGTGATATGACTATAGAAAGCTAGTGTGGGTGATTTTATCGATCAAATTTGGCTGGATAACTTGTTTTAATCCAAACAGGGAGTTGGAGGAAAAACATGAGCTTGCACGAGTTGTGAGAAATTTAAACGTGTACTGCACGTGTTTGGAAGACTCAATAGATATCCTGGAGCGTGAAGAAGGTATAGAATGAAAGAAATACAGCTGCATGCGCGTGGAAGATCAAAAAATGGAAATTATTGCCGTGAGAATAAAAATAATAAAGAGAAGATTTTTTGAAGTTATGGAGGAGATTCGATGCATCTTTCGGGTATAAATAGATTACCCAGGTCATATAGAAGGGGTGTCGAGAGTTTGGGGTCGATAGGAGAGCTCATGAGGCGTGAATCAAGAGTTTTCAGAACTCTGTTGTTGTTGCTGCTGCTGCTCGTGAAGAACAGGGAAACAACGACGGTTTCTTCAACTGGTTGTAACAGTTTCTTCAACTAGTTTGCAACATTTATCTTTGTTGTAACAGTTTCTTCAACTGGTTTGCAACATTTATCTTCATTGTAACAGTTTCTTCATCCTCTTCTGCAACATTTATCTTCAGATTTGTAACGATTATCTTCATCATAACAGTTGAGAGTTGAAACAGTCGGTCTGTAACGCACATGTGCTGTTGCAGATTTCCTGTTTCATTATTTTCTCTTCTTGTAAACACTTTTTGAGCCATGAATACATATTTTGAGTGTGTTTTCGACATGATGAGTTAAACCCAAACACTAGGACGACGGAGGAGGCCGAACTTCATACATGGTTAAATTTATTTTTATTCTTTTTATGACTTTTTCATTAAAATTAATTGAAATATGATTTGATTAAATTGGTTGTCATTTGATTAGATGGGTCATGCTTAGCTTAGGTGATTTGATGTCCCATGCTTAACATTTACAATCAATGTTTTGAGAATCTACCTTGGCAAAAATAGAGTCCATGTTTATATTTCTTGAGCTAAAATTGTTGAGAATAAATAAGTGAACCTTATGTTATAAAGATTAGCTAAATCCTTAGTCCCAGTACCTCTCGCCCATTGTTAATAGTATTTGTATATATTTATTTAGTATTTTTATTAACTTTAATCTCTTCAAATCCGAGTGAACGACAACCTCATTTCTTACCTCTATGGAAATTTCATTAGGATCCCACTGGTTTTCATACTTTTGCTAATTTTTATTGACAAAAAGGGGGAGAATTAATGTGTAGTTCACACTACAAATACATATGGTTTACGGATCATTATGTAAGGGGGAGTGGTTTTCATGTGAGATGAAGTATCGACTAACGGGGAGTGATACATATCACCATAATATTATTGTCAAAGTTGTGATACAATTGGACTTTGATGCTGTGTAATAATACTATGACACTGTATAACAATGATTGAGAGATATTGTTTTCTCACTGTTATAGCTACGTATCTTCAACAACTATGATGCTGAGTTGAACACATTCAGAATCACTGGAGTACTTGGAAGTGACGAAGATTTCGAGTAATTTTGAAGAACCAAGGAAATCAAGCATTTGGATTGAGAGATATAAAGTTTATTTATTTTGTATACCATATGTAATGATAGTTTTGTCACTAAAATTGACAAAGGGGGAGATTGTTAGAGCACTTCTCGGTAAAACTCGCAAGCGTTGCTATCTCAAGCTTGTTGTCAAGTTTAGTTGTCAAAACTATAAGTCTTGATTTCTAGTCTACTTATAGTTAAGTCTCGGATTAGGATAGAAAGTGTAGTTGAGCATTAGAATTCACGGCGTTCATCGAATGAAGACGAAGAACTACTAAGGAGAGCTTGTGGAACTTCATCAACAAAAGGTATGTGGAGATTTGAACTCATCTATCACTCAAAAGTCTATCTACTTTATCTCCTATTTGAGACAAAAGTCGTATAGCTATATAGACTTCAATTATACACATTTGATATTTCGAGCTGAGTTTAACTCGCTTACATATTTCTCGAAATATATGTTGGTAAAATTTTGCTTTAACCAAGTTCATCTTATATTCTTGACGAAAGTCAAAAGATGATCATGTGAAAATCTCCTGGTAACATCTTACATGATTTGTGTGAGACGGTCATTTGATGTAGACTCGGAATGTTTCGTATTGATCATTCGATCACTTGAAAATTGCTTTGAAGCTAATAGTTTCTGTGAGACAGCTATTGTCATCTTCCGAGAATGTTTCAATGATTGAAATAAGAGTTTAGAACAATTGGATATAAGCATAGTATGCGTGCTTGCATATATGTAATCCAAGTCCGGGAACCATGGTATGTATACCCATATGCGTACTACTTGGTTTGGTGAAGTCCAGGAATCTTGTACGCATACCGGTACGCGTACTGGCATGAGGTTCAGGTCCGGGAATTCCTGCTGAGTTTGGAAGGTATGCGTACCAGTTCGCGTACTGGCGAACCCAAACTTAGTCTGGCCATTTAGGTATGCGTACCCGTTTGCATACCTAAGTTGATAATGTTCTAAAATCAATTTGTTCATGAACTAATACATTTATATAATAAGGAATGCAGTATTTTGCAAACCGTGGCTGTAAAGTTCATGACTTGATTCGAGTGAATCAAATTCGATTTTGCTTCAATTGTGTCTTGTATACTTCTATGAGAATATAAACAATTGAACAACTCTAGAACTAGTTTCATTTGAGTTATTTGAACTAGTTATGGTTAAGATGAATAACGTTGATATGAAAGTGTTAATATGGCTAACCTCGGTTAACTATTGTTGAGCCAACAAAGGTACACACGTTTAGGTACAGTTTCATATCTAAATGAAGTCACTTTTCATTTGTGTGTAACAAGCTAAGTTCGATCTAGCGGTTGAAAGATATTAGCTTGAGTCTAATCAAGTTTTCATCTAACGGTGAATATTGATTGCTTTGTTACCAAGGTAACATTGATTACAAACCCTGATTTGAAGACTATATAAAGGAGAACTCTAGCAACTGGGAAACCTAATCCCCACACCTCCTGTGTAATACTAGTTGCGACTAGAGTCGATTCTCCTTTAACCTTAGGTTTTTCACGAAACCTTATAAGTTAACGACTTGAAGACTTCATTGGGATTGTGAATCCAGACCCAACTATTTTCTCTGTAGTAGCGTGTTCTGATCTTGCTGTTTTCTATCGTGATTGAGTACTATCTTCTCTAAGATTTGCTCGAGATTTAATCTCTGATAGGCAAGATAAAAGGTAGTCATAAACATCTTCATCTCATCGTTTGTGTTTCCACAATATCTTGTTTCGCTACCATACGATTAAGATTATTGTGAGGTGATTGATATTTCTAGGCTGTTCTTCGGGAATATAAGTCCGGTATATTAATTGGTTCCTGTTCACCTTGATTTATCAAAAGATGGAACAAAACTCATAGGTTTATCTTTGGGAGACAGATTTATCTATACAATAGACTTTTCTGTGTTAGACAGATTGTTTTATCAAGTCTTCGACTTTGGGTCGTAGCAACTCTTAGTTGTGGGTGAGATCAGCTAAGGGAATCAAGTGTGTAGAGTCCTGGTGGGATTCAGATACGTAAGGAGCGCAACTGTACCTTTATCAGTGTGAGATTGGTTAGGGCTCAACTACACTCCAGTCCGAAGTTAACTTGGAGTAGGCTAGTGTCTGTAGCGGCTTAATACAGTGTGGTGTTCAAATATGGACTAGGTCCCGGGGGTTTTCTGCATTTGCGGTTTCCAGGTTAACAAAATTTCTGGTGTCTGTGTTATTTCTTTTCTGCATTATATTTTCTATATAATTAAAATATCACAGGTTGTGCGTAAGTTCAATCAATTGTGAATCCAACCTTTGGTTGTTGATTAAATAGATGTACACTTGGATATTGGTTTTTGATACCGTCCAAGTTGTTTCTTATATTAATCACGGATTTTTATCTGTTTGATTTGCTGATTACATTAAAAAACCGAGATATAACTCTTTGATATACTTTTCTTAAGATTGAGTCTGACTTTCTAGTTGATTATCTTAAAAGTATATTGGAGTTAGTCCATACAGATTGCTAAGCGAAATATTGGGTGTGGTTGTTAGACCCCCCACTTTTCCAGGTTTGACACCTAGAAAAGGAGGTTTAACGCACAGAACTAGAGAGAAGTTTGTGAGGAAATTTATTATTGTAAAAGCAAGCTTAGCAAACAGTGTAAGGTTATTTACCTAGAGAGATTGTGAGCATAACAAAGAGAGAATTGTAATAGTTTTCTTGTTCATAATCTAGAGAAGATAATTTCTTCAAATCTTGTTTCTAGTGTATTCTGTTTTCTAGTTTTCGTCTATTATTATCCTGAATTCCGCCTCTATAATAATAGTCATCAAGGTACACAGATCAATACGTACCAAATATATTACATCTCGCTTCTCTAGGGATATTCTTTTCGAAGTAATTGACTACGTTGATGGTGTTTAACAATAGTTTGAAGCTATAATTCTTCAATTATCAATTTATTTTGGAAGAAAAAAAATGATCAATTAAAAATCCATGGTCTAATCTGATTTCATCGGTTTTATTCAATTCGAACAAATTGGAATGAAATCAATCATCTTTTCATGAAATTGATCAGATAATCAGAGATTTGGGGTCTCCAGTTATATTTCCACTCCATTAAATCGAATGAATCTCATCAATTACTCCTTTTATTGCTTCAAATTTAAAAAAAAAAAATGAAAATTTGTGACATACAAAGACTAAGACGGTTTGATATGAAAGAAAAACACTTAGTAACGAATATCTATGTTCCTAATTGCGGTCCGTCGCAAATTAGAAATTTCTTCCCATCAAAAAAGTAAAATAAAAATTTCTAGTTAAAATGATCTAGTATTAAATATATATTTTTTGAAGGAAAACTTTATATTAAGAGAAAAAAACTTCACACAAAGTGAAGAAAGATACAGCAAGGGAGTTACGCAGACATTAGTGTTTCCCAGTTACTCCAGATGAGACTAGGATTCACAAACTTGAAAGTATCATCATTACAGGACCATAGAACAACATAGTGTTTGACAAGATCGATAATCTCAGATGTACTCTTATGTCCTGCGTTGAAAACTCTCCAATTTCTTTCCTTCCAAAGAACCCAATAGATAGCATAGTGAATTATATTCCAAACTTCCTTAGCTCTGCCACGTAACACATTTGTCCTCCAAGCATCAAATAATTGTAGTAAATTCCTCGACAGAGGCCATGAAATCTTAAATGATTTGATAAAGTAATCCCAAATCACAAAAGAGAATGATCAGTGCATGAACAAGTGGTCCGCCGTTTTACGTTCATTATTGCAGAAAAGACACAACTCACTTTCTATATCAACCCTCTATGTCGCAACATATCTCTAGTGGGTAGATAACAATGAAAAGTCGCCCAAATAATGAAGCTTACCTTGTGAGGAATGCTCGAGCTCCATAAATCTTTCTCAAAACTACATTCCTCCAAATCACCAGATAAAAGTTCATAACATTTTTTTGAGCTGAAACTGTCCATACTGTCCATTATAGCCAACTCGTCATCTTCTTCCACCAGTTCAGGCAAGTTACGCAGATCTCTTCTCAATAAGTCCCACTCGAGCTGCTCATTAGCATTCAGTCTTCTTTTGAAAGCATACTTCCATCCATTTTAGTCGTGCATGTATGCAATGGTGACATGTTTCTCCTTAGTTACCTTGAACACAACAGGGAACAAGTCTTGTAAACGTCCTCTGTCCAGCCATTTGTCCTTCCAAAACCGAATACCTCTTCCATTTCTCACAGTAAACTGAGAAAAACGTTGCACATCTGTGGTTAGGTTCACCACATTTTTCCATAGACTTCTACACTGCGGATTAACATCTACATCAGGCATCAACAAGTCTCCATTTCTCTTGAATTTTTGAATCATAATCTTCCTCCACAAACTGTCTTTTTGTTTTGAATACCTCCATATCCACTTCACCAGCAAAGCACGATTAACAGTTCTAAGATTCCTCACTCCCAAGCCACCATTTTCCTTAGGAACACAAATCTTGGTCCAAGAAACCCAAACCAGTTTTCTTCTTCCTTCCACTGCACCCCAAAGAAAGTTCCTCATGATTTTAATCATCCTCTTCTCCACACTTACTGGAAGATGAAATAAAGACAGATAGTAAATAGGTAAGCTAGCTAGACAGCTTTTTATGAGAACAAGCCTTCATGCTTTGTTCAGTTTTTTCTTCTTCCAAGATGCTAATTTTTGCTCCATTCTCAATAAAACATATTCCCACACTGATGTGCTTCTCCAATGAGCACCTATTGGCATACCAAGATAAGTAAATGGAAGCTTATCAGTCTTACAGCCAAGCTCTTGTGACAGAACACCAATAACCTCATATGCTCCTATACTTATCATAGTACTTTTATCTAGGTTGAGCTTTAAACCAGTGATAGCCTCAAAAATAGCCAAGATAATTAGAAGCCTTTCCACCTCTGCAACTGAAGCATCTATAAAAATAAGAGTATCATCTGCAAACTGAAGGTGAGAAATTATTGTTCCATTTTCCACCACCTGAAAACCAGATAATTGCCCTCTAACAACAACATCATTGATCAATTTTGATAACACTTCCACAACTAATAAGAATAAATAAGGAGATTCATAATCTCCTTGTCTTAACCCCTTGTTAGGTTTAAATTTTTATGTAGAACTGCCATTCACCAAAACAGATAAATGAGAAGAAGTCACACACCATCTAATCCAAGAAATCCACTTAGCACCAAACTCATGCTTACTCAGGATTGTAAAAAGAGACTTCCAATTGACATTATCAAATGCTTTCTCCATATTAATCTTACAAAGAATTCCTGGTTTTCTTGCCTTCAATCTACTATCCACACATTCATTAGCAATAAGAACTCCATCAAGAATTTGTTTTCCATGAATAAAAGCTCATTGGAAGTCAGAGATGATATCTGGCATGACCTTCTTCAATCTCTCAGCAAGTAATTTTGAAAGAATCTTATACACACTTCCAATAAGACTAAGAGGTCTACAGTCTTTTGGAGTGCAAGAATCCTCTTTCTTGGGGATTAAAGTAATAAAAGAACAATTAAATTTCCAATCTATAGATCCATACCTGTGAAAGTCCTTCAGAAGGTTCATTAAGTCTTCTTTTAAAGTATTCCAACAACTTTTAAAGAATTCTATAGTAAAACCATCTGGTCCAGGAGATTTGTTACTTCCCATCTTCTTAATGACACCCCAAACTTCTGCTTCAGTAAACTCCCTCTCAAGCCACACCTTGTCCCCCTCCTTGACTGTTGGAAAGTAAAAAAATTCCATCTAAGAATGCACCTCTTCCTGCTGAGAAAAAAGATTAATATAATAGTTTCTTATCTCCTCCTGAATAATGTTATGCTTAAAACAATCAACTCCTCCAATTTGAAGTTTGGCAATGGTGTTTCTCTTCTTTCTTGAACTAGCAATACTGTGAAAGTATCTAGTATTTGAATCTCCCCACCTAAAGTCATTCTGCTTAGCTCTCAACTGCCATTTCCTTGCTTCTAAAGTTTCAATATTTTTCAGTTTCAATTTGCATTGCATTCTTTCCTCCAGTTGTTGTTGATGAAGAGCTCCAGATTCTTCTTGAATATTCAGCTCATGAATTCTCACTGTAAGTGCATCCTTGTCTCTTTTTATAGAACCAAACTCCTGCAGTCTCCAAGGATTTATTAAATGTTTTAAATTCTGTAATTTGAGAAAGAATTTTGAGCTTGCACTTCCCTGAAAAGTCATGATTCCCCACCACTCCTGCACCTTCTTTGCAAAATCCTTGTGCTCCACTCACACTCTGTCAAGCTTAAAATAGGGCTTGGAAGGAATAGAAGGTTCTGTGATTACCAGAATAGGATTATGATCAGAGATAGTTCTTGTTAAGACAATCTGAACATCATTAGGGAATGCATCCTCAAAATCATGACTAAACAAGAATCTATCTAACCTGCAAAGTAAAGAGTTAGAATGATTATTTGACCAAGTGAAAGATTCTCGCTTTGGGTGCGAGAGGTCCCGAGTTCGATTCTCGGAATGCCCCCATAATCTAGTATTAAATAATTAGTTGAATTTGATAACACACTAATCTTTAATCTCCATTTGAATTTGTAAGTATATAAAAGATAATACAAGTGTGATTCCTTAAAGTATCTGTAACCATGTGATCATAATTCTGCAGCCAGCCAACTTATACGTACATATTGTTGATTACATTGATTATTGAATCTCTCTGTATATAATAAATTCCAATATTCTCTTTTATTTCCTGGATACGTGAAGACACGTGCAGTAGCCGTAGTTCTCTGTCATTTCTGGTGACGCATTCTAATTAATACAGTAGTACTCTAATTTTTAAGTAATAACAACTGATTTGGATTTAGTTCCATGATTTAGTCCACACTCCACATGATTAAAGACAGTAGGATGTAACCAACAGATCGTACCTTGTCCTTAATGTCTCTGCAACAAGAATATTGATGATTTTGAAGAAAAAGAAAATCATATGGTAATAAAAGTATTAATTCGAGTATATATATATATATTTTTTAATTCTTAAACATGTTCTTGCATGACAATCTCAATTGAATTTTCTTAATAAAAACAAAATACTCAATTATTTTTCTAAAACATTTTTTTTACATTAATCTATTGAGTTAATGCGTACTATTTGTCTATAATCTATTCAGATTAAGTATTACTGCGTACTGTCATTATCACTTTCCTCATGTAAATTCATGTAAAATTGGCGATAAAAGTTAGACTCTTAAGACTTATTAAAGTTAAGGAGAGTTAATGAATCAACTGGCAACGGCATTTAGATGATAATATTGATTTATACTTTTGAGAGACAAAATTTAGTGGTGGAAGAAAAGTAAAAAGTATACGCTCCATCTCCATGTCCTCGATGGTGCATAGAATTATGGATTTTTATTGATTATAATATTGAATTGACAGAGGTCCGGGTTCTTTAATCATACGAAAGATTTGGTCAGAAGTTTATGAAATCACGGTGATACAGGTAATTTGGTTGATCAGTGTTTTTAATCTTTTCTTAATTTTACTATAAAGTGAAGTTGATACCAGAGTCATTTTCAATATTTTATTTTGTACTTGTTTTTTGTTTCAAAAAATGAGGAACATCCTCGGTGCATTCGTTCTTAAATCGGACTTTGATAAGAGGAAAACCTTACAAAGTTTTTCTGAGTTTGTGATACAGCCATCAAATCTACTAGATGACCGCTGCCACGGTGAGACGGTCGACCGAAAAAATTGGCGCAACACTAAATTTTGTATAATGGTTATGCAATTAGTTTTCGAAAATTGTGCTTAAAATGGAAATATCACTTTTCCTGAAACGGAGGGAGCACGTCGTTTTATCAGTTGCAACGGAAAATAAGTTGATGCATAAACCAAAATATGGATAATGTGTTATGCATCCTTACTGGTGGTTTGCATAATGGCTATGCATTCAATTTTCAAAAATTGTGCTAGGATAAACATCTCCGAATTTTTCGTAAAAACTTTAAATTTGATATTGTTGTTTGTACTCATTGCCTAGATTTCTTTAAAACCTTTTCAATGAGATAAAATTTGTAAAATTCCAAGGCAAAGATTTTTAGATATGGTATATTCTAATTTGCTTTCCAATTATACCCCTGAAAAAAATACTAGGATAGTTAAGGAGTTATAGTAATTGGATTAAAAGGGAGGGGCGGTGGCATCATTTCAATTGGGACACCAAATTTTGATTACCAACACCAAACAAATTCCAATCTTTTTGCTTCAATTTGGAAAAAAAGTCACGTGCCACATTGACACAAAGTCACCATATATAAAGTCCTCCCTTGCTTCGCTCGGTCGGCCTAATAACGTCTCTCCTAATTCTTGTCTGATAGCTACAATTCCCCACCCACCACACACACCCACACCCTAGAATCCTTCCCCAAATATGTAGAGCCATCTCTATCATAGATTTTGTTTTGGGCGGGCCGCCGGAGAAAAGAGAGGGGGGATTGTCATTGTTATGTGAGTGTGGGGAAGGCTGGGGAGGGCATGTGGGGGCACGAAGCATTTTCAATTCTTGCCCAACAAATTTGTTCTTATAAACATTTTGACAGTTTTAGAGTTCTAAAAGCACCAGACGGTATCATGTGGTCAAACTGTCCAAAGAAATCTACTTTGCATCAGTACGCGTAGTAACAATGGGATCTTGATAAGATCTAACAGAGATCTTTTTAAAAGAAATAACTATATCACATGGCCGAACTAGCAATAATCTTAGTTCGATCTAACCGATATTTGCTTAGGAAAAGTAAATCGTAGTTATAGCAACTCAGATTATAAAAGTAACAGTAACTAAAGATTTTAAACTAACATGAACATATGTCTTTCGAATTGGTGTTAAGAGGTGTGAATCAGGCATATATGGGATGAATCGTTATGGGAGTATCGGTAACAGTTGCCAGAGAAGACAATATTGATAACGAATTTGATCTTGTTGTTGACTTTTCTCACTGATGCTAAGATTATTTTTTTATTTTTTTGATACACTCCGCATGCTAAAAATAGGCTAAAAAAAAACTAACTACTCTTCTTTCTCAAAAAAAGCCTTTTGCGACTTATCAGTCGCGAGTCTCTCTCTGAAATTAGTAGTAATATATTTACTTCTGATGTCAACCAAGTGTTCTTAAGATGTCCACTGGCAAGGAAATCGGCAGCTTGATTGGTTTCTTTGTAGCAGTGAGAGACCTTCCATGATTGTGATTTTCTTCTCTTATGAGATACTGAATTCACTTCATCAGTTCTTATCTGACGATGAAAATGAGCGAAATCTTATTGCAAGATGGAAAGATGTGATCATCGCAAGCTAAATTTCCCATGGGGCAAGTTCTTCAACTCTCTAATCTTCTCTATATTTGCAAAGCATTCCAATGAGGTTTTGCAAAAAATACACATCCAAGGAATCTAAAGAAATATGGATTCTAAGAAACCCGTCCCTTATGGTCAATTTAAGGCCAGCTCAACCCCCTGAAGTTCACAGAAAAAAACAAAAATATGAGGTGCACCTCCACTAGCAGCAGAAAGAATATCACCTATATGATTTCTCAAAAGCGCACCAAGACCACACGATTCATCTTTTATGACCCATCTGAATTAATCATAACTTTAGACTCTGTCATTCTCTTCCAGGTACACTCAATGAACTCATCTTTCAAGTAAATGCATTTCACCTTCCATCTTCTCATGAAACATCTATGTTGCATCTTATCCTCCATTTCTGAACTTTATAAATCATTTTATATCTGACATTCCGTATTATAAAAACTCCCAACTGGTCTTCGAAAATACATTGAGATATAAATATCCTATCGTTCCTTTCCCGCCATGCGTAATAAATAAAGTAGTTGAAAACGAGATTCTTCACAGTAGTACATGGATTAGAGCCTTGGAAATTTTCAATTGCCCGTTTAGCCTCATCATTCCAAGACATAGCAAAGATCTAAAGAAATATAATCTCAGCAACAACCCCCTCCAAATAATAGCAGAAAAAGAACAACTAAAGAAGCGATTGTCTCAGTCTCAACAGATTCACCATATAAGACATAAGAATCATCGTCAATGATTCCCCACAACTTCAATTTATGTCTAGTTTTAAGTCTTTTTTTCACGGCAGGCCCAGCTATAAACAAATGTCTTGGGACGTGATTTGTAAACCAAACTAGACTATACCAATTAGGAGAAATCATATTCATAGGGATAGTAGAATAAGTTTCTTTCATACAAAACTTACCTGAACAAGTCACCTTCCAATTAACTTGATCAATTTCAAGAATGTTAAATTCAGCCAAAGAGATCTCATTCACCGCCTCGTTAAAATGATCATCCATGAATACAGGAAAATTTCATTCCCCCTCAGCAACAAAGTCAGTCACTATACTATTAACATCAAATCAAGAGTAGAAAGAGTGTCTCAAAATCCAGTCTTGCAGCTTACCTCTAGGATTCCAAAAAATAGATTGGAAATAAGTGCTAATACCATCACCAAATACAATACCCAAAAAAAAAATTAGACAACTCCTTATATTCTAAAATACGCCTCCAACACTAAGATGAATCCTGAGACCCCTTCATAATCTAGAAATCATGATCTTTGATCAAATTACATTTCAACCATTCAGTCCGTATAGTATCTTTTGCTGATAATAAATCCCCAATAGGTCGTAGATTCGTAGCAACATTAGATTCTCAAGATCTTTAACTCAAAGAACGCATTCCTCTAGAGTATGACAAATACTAAACCAACTAATATGGCTAAACTTTTTACCAAGATCTGAACCATCCCAAAATTTAACACTTTAATAGCTCTTTTAAGTAAAACACCATGCCACTAAATACAATTTTGATAAGGATTAGTCTTTCGGGGAAAACAAGGAATGTGGACTTCCAAGAGCTAATTCTCGCTTTGAATTTATCAATTAAGGGCGGATAATCTATATAAGACAATCTAATGGAAATGAAAGGTACTACTAAGTATCTCACAGGCAGGTCATTAATACTACAATCAAGGGTATGAGCAATCTGATCTAAGGTAGAGTCCTCAACTGCAAAATTTAACAAGGAGGTTTTTTGTCCGTTAATCTCCAATCTAGAACAAACACTAAACTTCATAATAACATATTTTAAACTTTCAGCAACAACAACATTACCTTTGAAGAAGACCATACATCATCCGCGGAGCAAAGGTGTGTCAAACTAGTCAATTTGCATCTAGGGTGAAACCCAAACTTATTCAGATGGATTTATTGTAATAAAGAAGCACTAAATATCTGCATAACAAACATAAATAAATATATCGAGAGAGGACATCCCTGTCTTAATCCTCCCATTGCTCCAAAAAATCCATAAGGGGAATCATTAACCAGAATGGAGAACTTGGAAATCGAGATACACAAGTTAATTCGTTCAATAAACTTCGCAGGAAACCCCATCTGTTGAAGAACCAAAAAAGAAAAAAACCTCCCACCTAACACTGTCATAGGCCTTCTTAAAGTAAATTTTCAAAGCACATCTAGCAATCATTCTTCTTCTTAGATAGTTCCTGACAAGTTCATGTGCCACCATGATATTATCTTGAATCGACATTTCATAAATAAAGTTAGACCGACTCACACTAATGAGAGCAATCAACACCTTCTTCATTCTAAAATAAATGAGTATAGTGATGCATTTGTAAACCACATTACAATTAAAAATAGGTCGAAAATCAGAAACCATTGTAGGGTTTTCCTTCTTAGCAGTTAGGGTAATGAAGGTACTATTAATCTCTTTTAAAAGCTTGGATTTATCAAAAAAAATTTATTGATAACAACTAAAAAATCCTCACCAACAACCTCCCAACTAGCTTTATAAAAATTACTTGAAAACCATCAGGACCTGGAGCTTCGTTTGAACCAATAGTAGCCAAGGCAAGAATAATTTCCTCTCTAGTTCCTAGCTTGACAAGAATATCAATATCATCCTGTTGAATGAAAGTGTTAAGACTTAAACCACGAAAAGGGTCATCACAAAGCTCATCCACACCAAGCATAATACTTATTACATTCCTTAGCAATGTTCTTATCCTTGAGCAGCAACTCCTAATGCTCAGAATATAAAGTAAGAATGTTATTTCAGGATCGTATTTCCTTGATAGAACTACGAAAAATTGGCGAAACTAGAGTATTTCTTGGCAGGTGACTCATCATACTTAGCCAATTTCACATAAGCCCTTTCTCTAGCAATTAACTCTTGATTTAAAGGATCAGCCTGGAGAAGAAGTTGAATATTAGTCATTTTTTCCTTAGCCTCAAGAGCTTATTCAAAAACATTTTTGAACATTAACATCTCCCACTGCATAATTTCATGTTTCACCCTTTTAAGCTAAGTAACCAACTGCATCATAAGGTCACTGCTAACTGGAAAACTCCACACATGTCTAACCAACCTCAAGAAATCATCTTCATTAGTTAAGAAATTGAAAAATCTGAAAGGAGGTGGCCCATGTCTTCTCTTTTCAAAAATATAAGTCACACTAGAATGGTCTGAAATCCCCGACAGCAGAAATCCCGCTTTCGAATTTTGAAACTGATGAATCTATTTTATATTTACCATGACTTTGTCAATTTTTTAATAATACCACCTTCAAGCTGGCAAGTCCAGGTATAGAATAGGTCAGAGAAAGGTAAATCTAATAAGCGAGTTGAATTCACACACTCAGAAAAGACTCTCTATAGTGGTAAGGGATCGAACTTCAGCTCCACAAATTTTATCAGAAGGATGAAGCAAAAAGTCAAAAGCACAAGCAATAATCTGAGGACTAGTGTTAAACCCAGCAAAGGAAATAATATAATTGCATAAAGCATGTCTATTAATATAGTAGTTCTTACCATAGACAAAAGTCACAACAAAATTAAGATAAGAAGAAGTAGCCACATCCAATAAAATTGCCTGAGCTCTAGAATGAAGAAGAGTAACATGCACTACATTAGGATCCTACCCAAACCAAATACGACCATGAAAATCAGGGGAATCATTATCCAGAAAAACCCAAAAGGAACTAAGGTTATTCCTAATCCTACTTTTATTAGACTCATGAACATGAGTTTCAAGAAACCTTGACAAAGAGAGCTCATCATTCCTAATAAGATTTTGATTTCTAATTGTTTGAGAGAATCGTTAAGCTCTCTCACATTCCAACTAATAATCTTAAACATCATTTAAATTTAAGAGGAGTAGAAGTACCTCTAGCAGATTTCTTCAGCTCTGCATTCTTGGGGAGAAGATTAACATCAACTTCATTAAAAGAAGAACCCTTTTTACAAAAATATCCTCTTACATCAGAAGTACTCTCCTATACTTGAGCAGCCCCTATAGTAGAACTGATTAAATTTTTTATGTTATGCTTAGGTACTACAGCATATCTGAATTCAGACAACTTATCTAGCGGAATAAACTTGTTGTTTAAAAAACTATCTCTATTTTCCCCATCTGAATAATTGGTACTTCGTATAACACATGGCTCTAGAAATCAACATGCACAACATTAGCATCCTGCTACATTAAGTCAGCTTTAGCCTTCATTGAATCTACTTTGTCATCATCTTCATAGAAGTATAAGAACCAGTCTTATTAGAATATCTTCCTCTCTTATTAGGTTTATAAATCCATCCATCCGCGTCTACATTAGCCACCACCTTTTTCGGAACCTATTTTTCAATCATTTTAACTGGTTGGTTAACTTTCTTGGTTCAGTAAGCTAGGGTATGACCAAAGACATTATAATTAATACACCCAGGTAGCTTCCAAGGATATT
The DNA here is from genome assembly GCA_023531105.1 of Papaver atlanticum. Classification (NCBI taxonomy): domain Eukaryota; kingdom Viridiplantae; phylum Streptophyta; class Magnoliopsida; order Ranunculales; family Papaveraceae; genus Papaver; species Papaver atlanticum. The sequence continues at coordinate 3,556,537 of JAJJMB010015449.1, read as the reverse complement.
ATACTTTCACTCCTAGTGCATCCTTACCATCAATTTCTAAATAATTGGTAGAAGGACAATCACAACCAGTCGTTACTTCCACACATACCCTTACATAACTCATTCCGTTATGATTCATAGTCTATTTATCCATTATAATAGGCACTCTAACATTACTAGCAATTATACCCAACCCTTTAGCATTCCATATGTAAAGAGGAACCTGACTCAAGTTTAACCAAATACGAACATACCTCAATTCAGCAACATCATGTTCTACATTTGTATACCGTTGTCTGATAAAAAACAAGATACTAGAAATATGCATATCACCAAAATCAAGAACAGATCTATGATCTCGAACATCATCAAATTCAGACAGGTACACACTCTCACCATGAGTAGTAAATATGAACATTACCTCTAGGTTTCCAAGTCCTAGTAAAATCAATTTTGACTATATGGAATGACAACTTCCTACCAACAAGAATCCGACCACCATGTCTTCACATCTAATAATTTCCTTAGTAAACACAATTGCAAAAACTTTAGTTTCAGCCTCTTACCACCTTTAAAGGGAGGGGGGGGGGGGGACTCCATCATCAGGAGGGATTTCATCGCGACCACCAAATACCGAAGACCAGATAGGTTTATACCCAGAATTTAGAAGGGGAAAACGCTCAAACCAGGAGGAATATAAGGATCAACAGAGATAAATCCAACAATAGCAGAAGAAAAACCAGGACCAACTTCCCTAAGAGAACCCTATATCATCTGTAAAGAAGAAGATAAAGGCAAATTCTCCTGAGATTTCATCAATCATCGAAGAAAAACAGTCAATAAAGATGAAGAACACTAAGATCAATAGAGAAATCACAGGAAAGCTGATTGAAGAAATCCGAAGAAGAAAAAAAAACTTGAATTTTGGTCAAAATCGCTCGGCCAAAGTCAAGGTCATCTCCAAAATAACATACTTTTTTGTCATTGCTAAGGTTGGTGTTGTTCTTGTTGTTGCAGTAGCATATTTTTTCATAGAAAATCATGTACCAACTCTTAAACAAAATATTCATAAATGAATTAAGAATTCAAAACCCAAATCTAAACTAGAATAAGCAAACCCAGACATATTACTGTAAGGGTGAGATATTTCGAACCCTAGAGAAAAAACATAAGAAGGAAATAGGGTAGAAAAACAATTACGAGGATAATCTAAATCCATCAACAAAGTAAACGAGATGCACCATAGAATAAAGTAGAAATGAATAAGAGGGTTTTCCTAGTAGTGGTCGGCTCACATCTGTTCCCATAGAGCAAATTTGAATCTGCCGCAAAACCTGGGTTTCTGGTGTTCTCTTATTGCATAGTTTCAAAGAGAGAGATTGCATATATGGGTTCCCTTGCCATGTACTTGAGTCTGACTTCCCAATTCAACTGTTGAAGTTATTGTATACACTTGGTTTACCGTATATGCATCATTGTATCTATATTTGATAATATCAGTCCAAGATTTTTAGTTTATCTGTATAATTCTGGGTATCAATTTTGCATATGCCGATACATGTATCCCAAGTTATTTCTTTTGTTTCTCCCTTGAATTTCAGCATCGATATTATCGATGAACCTACCATATTTGATTGTTGTGAGTATTGGTTGTCGAAGTAAGATTATTTCAATAGTTTTTGTATGGGTGCTTGTTTATGGTGGGAATTTGGAGATCCCTCAACAAGGTTGTACATCTAGGTGATTAACACGTTCTATTAACATCTAGGTGATTGTCAATGAGGGTTTGTCTTGAATTAATTCCTTCAAGGAAAGTTTGGTCGATAATTTTGAAGAAGTCCAGTTGACTTGTGACAGTAATCAACATGTTCAGAGCCTTTCTCAGTTGACTCCTTCCACCCCAACTTCATTAAAATGAATTTGGACGTAGTTATTGCCAGTGATAGATCGTACGCAGCTGTCGTATCAAGGGATGAAAAATGTGACGTACTTGGTGCAGGCTCGGCAATAGTCGACATAAAAATCCCCTTATCCGGTGTTAAATTTTCTCATTTCCTTCACTCTCGCTCAACATCGGGTGTTTCAGAATATTGCTCTGGAGGGAGAACAAGTAGTTCACATTTTACAAAGGAAAAACACCTCCGCTAGGTGGAGAATACATCATTTTATTGATGAGATTGGTTTCAAGAGTCAATACTTTGGGTCATGGTCTCGCCGCATACACGAAACAACACAAAATCCAAACTTGGTGACATCTTCTCAAATCCTCTCTACTATCTTCAGTAAGTTCTCAAATCCTCTCTACTATCTTCAGCAAGTTATTTCTTAAGTTTGCTTTGGTGAGTTTTTTTTTCTTTTCTTTTTTTCCGGCATTTTAGTTCCTTTATTGCACTGGGAAACCTAATCAATAGTAAAAGTCAAATATACCCTTTCCTATAAACATGTTATAATTTAACTATTATAAAAATAAATAAATAAATCTTCTCTTCTTCTTCTTCTTCTCTTCTCCTTCATTTCATCATGATGAAATCACGATTAAAACGATGATCATACTTTCATCATGATCATTAAAAAACTTAGATCTATAATTCTTCTTTCTCTCTTTTATTTCTTCTCCATCACATCGTGATTCTTCATTGCATCGTGATGAAGATGATGATCATAAAAAAAAATCTAGTATTTTTCTTTCTCTCTTCTTCTTCATCTTCTCCATCGCGTATAGAGATGATAAGAAAAACCAAAACTAAGAAAACCCACCATTTGCTTCTACTTTTGATTGACTTAAAAATTCGATTCAATTAATTTGATAAAAAAAGAAGTTTCTGAAACTGTATAACGGCTGGGAGTTCACACTTTCCCAACCGTGAATCCTGTATTACGGTTGGGAAAATACATGTTTCCAAATCGTGAATCCTGAACCTATCTGTACGGTTGGGAAAGTAAGAACTCCCAACAGTAAAAGAGTGTCTACGGCTAGATTTTCATATCCGTAAGCTATTCTGATAATCACATAAAAAAATATAAACAGAGGTCTAATTTCGGTTAGGTTTTCCCCGCCAAAAATGTCTACTTTCGGCTAGGTTCCCCATCCGTAACTTGAATTTTCGGCTTGGAAAACCTAGCCGTAATTGTTTCTGATACTTACAAAAAATAGTAGAAAAAAAATAGGTTGGGAGTTCTTGTCGACCCAGCCGTGAAAGTAATCTACGGCCGGGAAATCTTCAATTCCGAGCCGTAAATTATTATTCACGGCTGGGTCGACAATATTTCTCAACCGTAACTGCAAAAAAACCCAGATTTTTTCCGATTTTTATCGGTATTGAATCAACAAAATTATTGTTGGGAATCAAGTATAAGGTTCTCCCGAGTGTTTTTAAAAAATTCAAAAAAATGTAATTTTTTTTTTCAAAATCATTTTCCTGAATCAAAAAAAAAAAAATTGATGAAAGAAAATTAGTCGAATGATTAATCTTAATCTATATACTAATTATTATTAATTTGGTTAATCACCATAATTAACACTAATCAAATTGGGGATATTTTGGGCATTATTGAAAATAGTTGGATAAGGGGTTATAGATTTACTACTAATGACCCAAAAAAAACCCAAAAGACCGTTGACTTCAAAGCCCCAATAATAAGATTCAATTAAATAGCCTAATTGCTGGAGATAAACCGATAGATTTTAACTCATAAAATCATATTTGATTTGCCCAACAATTGGCGCAAAAGGAAGAATTTCTGTTGCGCCTTAACAATTGGGTGCACCGAACTTGATTTTCAAACGATCCCTTATACACTACCTTAAATTAAAGGATTTCACCGTGAATTTGTGAAGTTGAATCTTGAATTTGGGGACCATCCGTAGTATAATAGCAACAAAAAAAACTCACGACAGCCTATAGAATGCAGATGCAGCGCTCCACAATTTCATATTATCGAAGCTAAACTCAGTTTCACACTTATCCCATATGGATATGACTCCATATTCCTCTAATTGCCACGTAAATACGGATTACTGGAATAATGTCTCCCAACCAGTAAAATAAAAGTCATCCCGGTTAAACATGATTATTACTCCTTGTTTAGGAGTCCGTAAATCTTCTAAGCACACAACACTAGGAAACATTTCTCCAATTGTCTACTTTTTGTTTGCATGCCTCAATCCAACAACACCTAATTAGTACGAAACAAAGACTTCTTCCAAAGCAAATAAAGGAGTCGCTATTAAAATATTGGAAATGCTTTCTTAATGGACTAAATGCATGTTATGATGTTAGTTTAACAAAAAGAGAGAAAAAAAAAAGAAAGAAAGAAGAAGAAAGAGTGAAAACCAGACATTGTAATAGTGGGAAGAAGACTTCTTTTTTCGTTTTTAATATGAAAAGCCTCAGAGCCCCGGTGCTTGCGCAAAGACAATTCTCCAAAACATGTTTTGGCTTGTCTTTCAACTTTTTCAGCTTTCTCTTTTTGTTGAGTCTTGCAGCGATGGCCTCGAATGAGTGAATCAGTGAAATTTCGGTCTAACATAGTAAGTCAAAGTTTGACTATGTTTGAGTTCTTAATTTCGCGCTTACTTGCATTTGAGTACCGGTAAGGCCAAGCACTATGATGCAGGGTATCCCTTTCATATCCCTCAAATAAATGGAAGGGATATCATAAGGAAGGCAACCTCATTATGGTGCCTTTCTTCCCTTCCCTACACGATACGGAAACTCAGTATCCGTATAAATAGTGTTATACGGCTACTCAGTTGCCATTTTTTTTTTCCCAGTTTTTTTCCCAATAGGAATATACTTGTCTAGGTAAAAAAAAGATATTTTAGAGTAAAAAAACGATATATAATAGGTAAAAAGGAGATGTAATATGTAAAAAAAGAGTTTTAGTAAAAAAAAAAAGAGTGAAAAATGAAAGTTTTAAGGTAAAACTTTAAAAACCAGATACGGAAACTCAGTAACCGTGTAAAATGCTACGGCTACTAAGTAACCGTAAAGCGTAAATTCATAGGCAACTGAGTAGCCGTGTGATTTCCCTTCCCTACTACCCGGATCAGATGTGATCCACCTTGTAGAGAAACGGAGGGATATCCCTACCCCTACACATGTAGGGATATGGAAGGCCATAGTGGTTGCGATTTTGATTTTCTCCCTACATATGAGGGATATGGTAGGGAAAAGGGGCACCACAGTACTTGGCCCAACGGCAACCTCTTAACAATTAGGAGCAATGTTTCAAATATGGAATCCTACAATAAGCATAAGTGTGTGAGCGGGAGAGAATAAAAATTCCCAGCTTGATCATGGGAGCATGAAATGAGTTTTGCGGACAGGGTATCTTAAAACCGGTAGTAGTATAAGACTGTCACTGGGAATGCCTGTCTACCTATATACATTAGGGCCAGACACATCCAGAAATAAAACAGCTTAATTCCCAAGACTAGAGATAATAGTTCTCGCCCGTGGCTAGATAAGAAACCAAGGAGCAACTGAAATGATAGGAAATCAGCCAACATAATCATAATGATCCAGAATTGAGTAAAAAGTATGTGTCATTTTATACGGCAAAGGAAACAGCTAATGTTTTCTCATACATAAAACAGTAAATACTCGCTATTCTATCCATATACACAATTTTTAGTTAAACATGTGATGCCATCAGAGAACCCCCTCCATTACAAAATATGCTTAGTTGGTCGAGATGACAGTCTTTTGAACGAGCACTGTATCTCGCCATGATAGTTGTTTAATCCTGTCCATTTTGGAATTATGTTCCCCTTTAATGCCCACCATAGTTACTTGATTGACAAAAAACAGTGCGAGTTAGAAGACAAATAAATCCATAAATTTAAAGATTTGTACTAAATACTGAAGATATTTGACATTGAAGTTGGAGATGTCATTTACCTTGTCCTGAATTCTTACATTCCACGAATCACTTTTGGGAGCAAAACGAGGGTCGGCAACAACATATGCAGGGGGGTGAGTGGGATTCTTCAAGAGAGGAAGCCTTGCCGGAGTATAATCATCATCACTATCATAAAATCCTCCTTGGTCTGGGCCCAGAGCTCTGAGAATCATGGACAATAAGATTGATAACCCCTGCGAATTTACAGAAGGGAATAAGCATTTTATATCTCAACTATCTCTACATGAAGAACACCAAATCAAAATAGAAAATATATTCATGCGGTCACCTTATGGATGGAGTAACCAATATAATGAGTCACTTGACACGGTCAACTACAAATCAATATCCTGTGTATACTGTGGGAGGGACAATTACATTGATTACACGGTCAGCTACAGCATTTGTCGGTATTAACTGAGTAAATACTAACAAGTTTGTCGTTGTGAAATCTTAGGGATCAACTTTGGAGGTTGGAGACAGCAGACGGCGCAGTGCACATAAAAACCAAATGGAACCTAATGCTTTAACAGCCATATTTTTTTCCTAGACCAAATAATTGAGTAACACAGGCTGTTTAAGTTTAATCTGCTGGTCCTTGGTCCATTCTTCATACTCATCGAACTTACGGGTTAATCTGATTTAATATCCTAACTGGTAAATCATATGAACATATGTTTACCATTTCTGTTATATATCGTAATCGGGACCAAACTGCCACAAACTGCTAAGAACCTAAACGGCTCATCCGGTTCTAATGTATGATTCTCAGATACTTCAACTGAAAAAGGAAACTACAATTAGAAAATCAGTTCTCAGATACTTCAACTGAAAAAGGAAACTACAATTAGAAAATCAGATTGGAGACCTCACGCTTTGCACACCTAATCTGTTACACGCATAACCTAAAGTCTCCAAGTATAAAATAAAATTGACGGTCAAGGGGTTGTGAAGCTCTCATTTTCGTAGTTGAGAGAATAACAGAATACAGGGCAATACCGTTAAAAAGAGATATGGCACACACCTGAGCAGCTACAACTGAAATGCCTATCCATTTGCAGATATCAAAGTTTGAGCTCACAAAATGCTTGAAACTATCGAAGCTCCCCGTAGGATCCTCAGGGAAATCCTAGTGTAGGAGCAAAGATGATTAGAACAACACCGAAAACTTTCTTTGTAAATTCCAAAAGGACCAAGAAATAATGACATCGTACCTCTTCCCAGTGATGATTCAAAAACACATCTGCAGTCACTGCAACCTCCAGCAGTACAAGAAGAAAGAGAAATACCATGTACTGCCGACACATTTAAGGATCACAAATAATATTTCTACACACGTCAGAAAGACCCCAAAAAAACTCTGTAAATTAGCATTCCATGGTATGTGCACGTCGCAGCAAACAAGATTCTACATTACCATTTATGGTAGACAAATTCGTGAAAGATCATAAACTAGTGACTCACCGTATGAGTATAAATAAACATATCAACCCCAGTAAGAGACATCATCATATCATATCAAATTGACAAAGCTCAAGCAAATAATACGAAGTCCATTGCTTCATATCTTTAAACTTTAAAGAGTCCAAACCATTTCAGTTGTTCTGTTTTCCCGACTCTTCAGATATTTCAACTAACACAAAACAGCCAATGGCACAACCGCACACGTGCTATCATCCTTATCAATAAGCTGGATGAATCCAGATTAAATTTTTTAAATGGAATAGGAAACCTCTATACCTCTTTACTGGACTCCTTGAATTCAAACCTCTACACCTCTTAATTCAGCTCAGAACTTGTCACAACTTAATGTGAAAATATTATAAGTCATCCATTTAAAAAGCATAGAGGTCTCAAGGTTGATTTCCAAAATCAAACCTGATGTAAAACTACCCCTTTATCTCGCTGCACTCTTGTCACACAACTTAAAACTAAAACAAACATCAAATCAACATTAATTTCTCAGTTGGGACTTGGAACTCCTTTTCCTCAAAAGCTACCACACTAAGTCCCAATCTATACCCCTTACTCTGTTTCCTGGCAGTGTCTGAATGCAAAGAGTAACTTTACATGAATTTCTGTTCCATCAGAATCACTATGAACGCGTGCCACGGATGTTAACCTGCATGGTCATGTGATTTTCTAGTACTTGGACAGCTAACAAAGAATCCATAGTAAAGAGGAAAAACTGTGATGGTCTTTATCATCCTAAGAAAATCTGTTTCTAATTTACCGTTTCACACACAAAGCAATCACGGCATAATCACCAGAGAATTTCCTAGTGTTCTGAGAACCGATGGGTACATAGTTCTTGATGCAGTAACTAACAGTGTCTATACTGTATACAACCCAACACGTGAAAGTAAAAGCCCAATGCAGAAGAGGGGAACGTGCAACACAGAAATGATATTTGTAATTAGTCATGTAAAGGATACACAAGAAAGGCAATGTCCATTTGCAGTCTCTGCAGCAATATGACCAGAGCATGTTATTACGCACAAGATGACTCCCAAGCCAAAGGAAGCATAGATAAACCTGTATTCAGTTCAAGAGAACCACTTAGCTCATTTTAACAATAGCAGGACCGAAGTTAAGAGATGTGATAGGAAACAAAAGAATAACAAAATTGCTATAGAAATCAACATTTTGCACAAAACTAAGTTTAAATTGGTCCCAGTTATCAATTTGAACAAAAAAGAAGAGATGGTCCCAATTTTAATTTCCTCAACTACTAAAACAAAATCATCGATACCTTGCTTACATGCACTGGTAATACCAAACCCCCAGATTTGGAAATCACAATACAAATAATCAATATGCGAAGCTTCAATTAAAACTAGTTGAATAAATGATACTAAAGGCAAAACAAGTTTATCAGAAAACCTAAAATTACCCATTCAATACAAACTAAGAAAAGGGCATATAAGTAAATGATAAAGCTATTTGGAAGAAAACGTAAGAACTCACCAAGGAACTGGAAAATCAGAATCCCAATGATCCGCGTGTTTTTGCCAAACCCTAAATAACCACAAAGCATATATAATCAAAGCTAATCCAGCCATTCCTATTAGTGAATTCACAATCTTCAAAAGTGATTGAAGACAACTCCTCATTACGCTTGCCATTGAATTCTCCTTCTTCGATAAAATCTAGGGCTTTTGCCAAAACAACACTTCAGTTGATTCAGAAATACAAAAGCCCCAGATTTGTCATAAACTAATATATGAAAGCTAAAAGGATTTTTATTTGAAAAGTAGGGTTGTGTTTTGGTACCTATATATGACAGATGGATAAGTTCTTTTTATAACTGGTATAACTCCAATCAGAAACGGTTCTGTAAATTTGCAACTGAATTTTCGTTGGTTAACCTTAGTTTTGGCTGTTTATAACCTAAATTTTCTGTAACGTACAACCATAGTACAAGTTATTGTTCTGTGGGACGAAATTTCCTTGCACCTTCTTCTCTCTTCCGATGTATGATGACACTTTGACAACCTCAAGCCATTGGTAAATTTTTTATTTTTTTTTTAAGGAAGGAGGGGCTTTAAAGAGCCTCTAAAATTTATTTATTTGACTACCTCATTCAAATACATAAATACACCCTCTTGTTTCATCATAATACATTGCATATTTGACACAACAAGCATGCAATGTGATTTACATTAGTTAAGATTACATAAAACCAAATAATATGGAAGAGACTAACATAAGTCTTGATCCTACAAGTGAGAAAGAAGATGCTCCAAAGAATAACTTTATCATTCCCCAAATCGGCTTGTTGCCCATTTATTGCATGCTCCTCAATTATCACATCTCTAAGATTAAGATTTTTCTTCAATATAATTTCCAAATCACATACTCTTGACTCGTCCATCAGAGAAGAAGTTGTATCAAAATTAGTCTGGTATTCGAATTCTTGTAATGGGAAATCCTGAATAATCTTCCACACGAATAACAAACTCAAATTTCGTCCAGCATAACATATTTTCTCTTTTCTTCCTTCCACTAATCTGGATTGATGAGATTGTAGAGACAATACTTGAAGAAAAACTCTGCTGTAACAAATCCATGTATTGATTATATCATAGAATCTCATTAGAAAGCCCCAATGATAATAAAAAATCGTTGTATAAGCGTAATGAAATAACATATGGCATGTAGTAGCCATTGATAAAATTTATTGAAATTAAACAAGAAAAACAGAAATCTAAAACCTAAAACCTAAATATTGCAAGAACACAATATTTTTTATTGAAAAACAAAACAAGACTACTATTTTCTAGATTTACTCGGTGAGTCTAAGATCCAAAACCGAGTAAATCTATATTAAACAGGAAGATGATGGAGAAAAAATAGGTTGGAAAAAAAATAGGATAATTGTTTTGGAAAAACGGTTATGCAGAGCCAGAAAGAGAGAGAAAAATATCGGTTTGATATTATTTTTCCGGTACATGGAGTGCCACCATAGGCACACGCCTGAATAGCGGGGCGGTTACATGGGGTCGGGCGTCGGACCACTTACTTCAAGGATGTGGTTCATCTTTATCGGAAATAATTTATGTACCAGGAGTTTCTCCCGGGATAAATACCGTGTGGGATAAATATGTGAGATAAATGGTGGGTCCCACTTTGACTCGTACCTATCCCAGTGCACGAGTCATTGAAGTACAACCCTTTGATTCTCACACGTAGAGGTGTAAAACGTGCCGGCCCGGCACAACCTAGCCCACGAAGTCACGTGCTTAGCGTGCTACGTGCTGTGCTGGGCTGTGCCAGAGATTCAGACGTGCTGTGCTGGGATGTGTTAAATGGCGTGCTGTGTTCTGCTAGAAAAATAATCGTGCTGTGCTATCCCACTTATTTTATGTTTTCGAAAGTAAATATTTTTATGATATTTTAGTTAGTATATGTGTTATTATAGGAATTAATCAACATAATAATAAAAAATGTCAAAAACTGTCTTAAATAAAGATATTTTTGTGAAATATGCATAAAATGTGATGTTGTGTTGTATTTTATGCATGATTTGGAATGTGTTCTTTGCGTGACGTGATGTGTTATGCCATGTGCTTAAACGTGCCATGTGATGTGCCGTGCCGTGCTGATGTGCCTATTCGTCTGGCACATCACAACACATTAAGCTAACGTGTTGTGCCCGTGTTGTGCCAGGTCACGTGCTGTGTCGTGATGTGTTGTGCCATAAATGTGCTGGCCCGGCCCAATTTATACCTCTACTCACACGGGATTAACCCCGGTAGAATCTGTTGTCAACGTAGCATTACTGCATCTTTATATGCTTACAATGTTATGAGGTAGAAACTTAAATTCCAAAACAGTTTTATTATCCAACTGTTTATTAGAAAAAAAGAAATTTGTAGCTTTCTACCTTTTTAAGAAAGTAAAAAAAAATGACGGAAAGTATGGTTTTTGGAAGCCCCTAAACTTTATTAATTAGGCTACCTCATTCAAGTTGAGGTTTGAAGAAATACAACTAGGACTGGGGTTAGCATTTCATCAGTCTTGAACATTTTCATGCATTACATATTGATAGAAATAGTGAGTTAAAGAATTCACAATTAGGAACAAAGATAAATACAGCGTCAACAAAATTAACTTATGCCTTTCTAATTCATAACTAGAGATCTAACACTCCATGGAATATCACTGGTATTTCCTAGAATAATTTTATCCACGTTTGTGGCATCTCCTTCAATTATTAATCTCGAGAAGTTATTACTTGTAGCCAAACTTAATCCCAGAAGAACAACTTTGGTTCCTGGCATTAAGGAAGACGTTGCATAAAAGTGGAAGTCCCACAACCCATATAATTACTTAGATGGTCATGAGCGATAATACCTGCGGTTCCATTATTTGGTACGAAGACTATGACATAGTGGATTCCTGGTGGAGTTTATCGAAGAGCACTGCGATTCAAAACTTGAGTATTACAGGAGGTTGATGTTTCAGACATGCATAAACTAAAATTTATTTCAAACAACTTCAAAATCTAACAAACTGAGAAAGAGGCACCGGAAAAAACGATGTTGTTTGTCATTTTCCAAATATTTCAAAGAATGCAAACATTCATTGTAAATGTATCCTTGTTGATCTTCCATCCGCTGCACAAAAATTGTACTTGGGTTGTCCACTATTGAATCATTGAAGAAGGACAAATCTACATTGTTAAAAATAGTTTTGGCCCAAGGACAATTAAAGAACAAATGCATAATCGTCTCATCTTCGTATTTACACAGAGTACATATGAATCAATGTTGTTACCGAATCTTCTAATATTATCTATAACTGCCAAACCATTCTTCAAGAGTTTCCAAGCAAAAATCACAATCTTAGGAAAAATATGAGAGTAAGACCAAAATCTTTTCCATGGAAATTCGTTAGAAGCCGATGTATTAGACATCGAATTTTCACATATTTTGTAACAAGATTTTGTAGAGAATTTACCAGATCCCGAGGGATTCCGTTCCAACACATCTTTATCCTCCATACTACTTATGTAAATATTAATCCTAACAACTGTAGCCATAGTAGGAGAGAATAATTCCAAGTATTAGAATATGGAATAAGAAGATTCGATATCACCTGAATATTAGTCGGACAAATCTCTGAAGTAAGCAATATGCAATATAGTTGATTGGGAACCCATACATGGTTCCTCCCGGATTTTGACAATAGAGTTTGTAGAAACTTGGGGTCTGACCTCCATCCAACTATTCCAAATAGAAGAGCCTTTTATATTGTCATTAACATTCCAAAAAGACTCACCTTTAAGATATTTTGCTGAAAGAGTTTTAGCCAACATTGCATTATGATTCACTAAAAATCTCCAAGCTGCTTTACAGACTAGAGATTGGTTGACCCACTCAATGTTCCTTATACCTAATCCTCCATTTTTACTATTCATTCTAACCTTATTCCATTTAATAAAATGGAGGTTCCTAGTATCCACCGGATGGCCCCATCAGAGCTCCTTATGATCATTTGTATCTGATAAGTCACTCACTTGGGAAGAATGCATATGCTCATAAAGAAAACTGGAATAATAGTTAGGAAATTCTGACAAATAACAATCCTCCTTGCAGGATTCAAGAAATGCTGCCTCCACCTTGTTAACTTGGTATTTTTTTCTATAAGGAATTCAAAGCTTAAAACTCTATAATCCGATTTTGGGAGATAAATACCCAAGTATTTGTCATCTTTGTCTATCTCTTTGACTCCCAAATCCTAAAGAATAATTTGTTTTTAGAAAGAATAAATACATTTATTGAAGAAATGGATGACTTGTTGAAATTAATCATCTGCCTTGACAAAGATGAATATTTGTTTAAAATCTCTTTCAAATGGTTCACATTGATTCTTGAATTCTCACCAACGGAAAATATGTCGTCTGCGGGCATTAAATGGCTTACATATGGAACCCAATTATTCAACTTGTATTCCTGAAATAGGCCTTGAGACTCATATTGTTGTATTAGAAGAATAGGTTACCCCTGAAAACAAATGATGAAGAGAGTTGGAGATGAAGTAAAACCATGACGAATAACTCTTTCACTGGTGAATAACCCTTGAGGACCACCAATTATGTTAATTGAAAATGAAACTGTAGTAATACATTCCATAATTAAAGCATGAGATTTCCCTGACACATACATCACATGCAACATATATCTTCCCGGAATTTCCAATTTACCCAACCGTGTGCCTTAGCCATGCCTAGTTTCAGAGTAAAAAATTCATTAGTGCAGTTATTTGTAGAATGTAGGAGTTCTTTTGCGATGACTATATTATCTAAGATTTGACGACCAGGTACAAAGGCATTTGACACCAAGAGATGAGATTGTTTAAGAATGGTTTTAATCTAATAAAAAGTAATTTTGCTACTACTTTAAAGGCATTCCAAAGTGCAATATGCCTACAATCACTAGGTGTTGTTAAGACGATATGGGTATGGTTAAGACGATTTGGAAAATGAGCATATTGAGAGATAGACTTTATTAATTTCATAACATCATTACATACAGTTGACCAATAACTTTTATAAAAGGTTACAAAGTACTCATTCGGACTAGGAGACATGTATGATCCCATCCTTAAAATAACATCCTATACGTCCTCAGTTGTAGGTTCTCTAGAGATACTTTCATTCTCCTCATCTGAAATTAAAATAGTATTTGTAAAATTGATAGCCGAGAGATGCTCAATGAGAGGTTGCTGAAATAACTTTAAAGGTGTTTCACTAAATCCCTCGTAATTTGATAATCTAAGTAGAGTTTTCTTTTTGAATATGGCTTATAATATTATTTCTTCTACGTTTTTGTACAAACAAGTGAAAGTGTATAGTATATAGGTCACTGAATTTAGCACTATTATGTTTCATATGTTGATCCCAATATGTTGCTTCCATGACCAAGCAATCATTAAGTTGACTATTGATTAACTTTTCTTGTTGAATAGTTGCAGTATGAGGTTTTCATGATTGCACTCTCAATAGTTGATTTTTAAGCTTTGTAATTTTGTATATCTCACAAATCCAATTCTTGTATGGCTCCAATAAAGAAGAAGAAAATCCAACTTGAGTAGTTTGGTTGGATGTTCTCATCTGAATCTTGAGACCAACAATCCCTGACTTTATCTTGGAATTCTGGATGTGAAATCCAAAAGGCTTCAAATTTATAATTGCGTGAGACTCTACCAATGTTTCAAGAAGTGTTCAACAAGATAGGAGCATGGTCACTTGCAGGTCTGGGAAGATGAAGAACTCCAGCATTTTAATTACAAATACACTATTCGGGGTTTGTTAAGACTTTGTCCAGAAGATGTCTAATCAATCCTTTAAAATTCCGTCTATTACTTCAAGCATACGCTGGCGCACTATAACCTAGACCGATCAGATGGTTCTATTAATAAAGAATTTCAAGTATGAAATATTTTTTTCCAGAACTGGCAGATCACCAAAATTTTCTTGTCCTGAAGAAATTGCATTGAAATCCCCGATGAAGCATTTACTGCCATGCATACGCTAAACTTTTTGTGAAACATTAAGCTAAAATTTATTCTATCTGTATTTCTTGGAGGACCTTAAATACAAAAAATATGCCAATCTTGTCTTGGTCCATCATTATGTATGATGGCATGAATGAGATTTGAAGAAGAAGAACATACTATTTCAAATGTTAATAGAATCATTCCAAAGTAACCAAAGACCGTCACTTCTATCCACATACGACACAACATGATAATTTGCATAATCAAATTGATTTATTTATTTTTAGATGAAGGTTCTTTAGCTAAAAAAATTTCTAAATGAAAAACAATCGAATGATCTATACCTTTGAGGAATGAGTGTAAGCTCTAATTGTTGGGATATTCCCTAGACCCCAACAATTCGAAGAGAAGATCAACATTTATCGTATTTAAGATGTTATTTGATTTATTTATTTTCTTTTTCTTTTCACATCCCTTTATTCATTTTATGTTCTCCTGGGTTCCTATAACCAGTGAAAATTATTTTCACTAGCAATATCGGGAAGTATTACTCGTCCTTGTTTTCCTAAACCTAGGAAAGTAGGTTTTTAAAAAAAAATGATGGAAGAAGACTAGAGTATGTTTGATGATAACAACTTTTGAAGAACTACCTATGCTCACGAAACAGAGATCACTAATTACTAATCACACGAAAGATCACTAATATCAAACAAAGATCACTAATTACATGAAATATGTTACCGAAAGAGAGGAATTTAGACTCGACCTATCCTTTGTATATTGTGTAATGTGGAAGTGGAAGATGTAAAACTTATTTTAATTTGTTCGATCATTTGGAAGATCCGGGGTTATTTGATTGAATGGTATTTTAACAGTGGTTAGTGCTCAATATGTGATTGAGCAGCTTAAAAATTTGTTTGTTAGCTCAGTCAATAAGGTTCTTATGTTATTTTATGGGAATCATGAAAAAATCTAAATATTCATGTATACGGTGGTTTAATTCTACGGGCTTCAAATACTGATAAGGTTATTCGACATCTCAAACCTTTTATATTTAGGAGGGAAATATCAAATGGGGTAGCTGATATTTATTATGTAACTCTGGGTGTTTCGAATGTTCAGTCCCTCGTCACTCTTTGTAAATATTTTTTATAGAAAACATGTATATTGTCACTTTCGATTTCATTTTATTTATTGTTAATAATTTACAGTGAATTGATTTAAGAGGATCAAAAAACAAATATGTTTTTTTTTTGAAGCATGTATTTTATTGATAAAAGATTAGGTTACAATTTAACGTGGGTATGTGGCACCCACAGAATCATGGAAAATAACTTGACTAATACAAACCGGGATTGCGTGGTCCCAAATTTTGGTGGAAAGATTTCCCATTTGACTTCCGTCAGCCGCATGATTGGCCAAGTCATCCGCTGCTTGATTTCCTTCTTTGTAGTTGTGTTGGATATTGGTCTGCGGAATCTGTTGTATTCTAATCTTTATTTCTTCAATCATCCCTGAGATATGCCAAGGAGGATCAGTAGAGGATGTGACGAAGAGCAGAAGGTTTCCTGAGTCTGTCTCGAAGATAACTTTTGGCCATTGTTTTTCTGTTGCTGTTCTTGATGCCAATAGCAGAGCCTGAGTTTTTGCAGTTAAGGAAGTTGTAATTCCCAGAGGTTGGGCTAAAGCTGTAATTGTACGTGCTTCGGAGTCTCTGCAAATGAAACCGGCACCTGCGAATCCTGGATGCCCCCTGGTTGCCCCATCCGTGTTAATCTTAATCCAATCCAAGTTTGGTGTGGACCATCCTACCGAAATTGTCAAAATCCTTTTGGCATTTCTTGAGTGGTTAAGAACCGGTGAATCTCCGGGTAATACTGGAGGTAAGGATTGTATTGCCAAGGAATATTCTTGTTGTTGTTTTTTCGCCCAAGCCAGTATTTCTTCTGATGTTGTCTGCTTTTGGCGGGATATTAGTTCATTCATGGCCATCCATAAGGTCCAGAATAGAAAGCAAACAGAAGAGATGACAGATATTGGTGCTGACTGTTGTAGATTTTGTGAAATGGTTGTTTGCGACCTTAAAGGACATGTGGGGTTATAGTTGGAGTTTGGTAAGGTTGATAGATGAGTGAATAAGGTGTTCCAAGTTGCAGTCGCCGTTGGGCAGTGGATTAGCAGGTGAGTCGCTGATTCCTGATTAGCGTTGCATCTGGGGAAAATGTCGGAATTGGTCAGATGGATGTGATGTAGGAGAGAGAAGGTTGGTAGACCCTCACTTATTGCTTTCCACAAGAAAAGCTGAATTTTTGGTGGACACAGTAATGTCCACAAGAATTTTGTAGGTGGGAGTGGGTTTTGGGTAGGTTGACCTTGGGTTAGACATTTGTATCCCGATGAAGTAGTGTATTTTCCAGATTTTGAATGGGGCCAGATTATTTTATCTTGGTGTTAGAGGATAGCTCGGTTGAACCCACCAAGCGTTGGTATGTCAAGTTTGGTTGTCATATTTTAGTGAATCAAAACTCATTTAAAGAGTCGCTTGATTATATACTAAAGTCAACTTCGTATAGGTTAGCTTGAAAGTGTTAGGATATGAGACTTACAAGTATTACATGAAGACTTGAAGAATGTGAAGAAGTATGGAGCTACAACGACAACATCATCCTTCCTCTTGAGGTTAGTAATATTTGACTTGAACTGTTTTATTCCCTAACGTATCTTTCAAGTCGTGCATATTGAAAACATAATTGCGAAGCTGTGTATGATACTCTAGTTAGACATAGTATTAAGGAATACAATACGAGGTTTATTTCTTTACCATTAAAATTTGTATATAAGACATCGACATGATCATATGAATGCTATTGTGATTATGTATGGGTATGAGTGAAGATTTCATCTTAGGAAACAATGTTTTACATTCGTTTAAAGGAAGTAAGTTCATAAACTCGTTTTGTGAATCGAAAGGGAAATCGTTAGGCTTATTGGTATTGTTATTCATTGCAAATCTATTTTGAATTACCAATCCTAGTAAGAGGTGCAGCAAGAGGTGCAGCAAATTTACAACAGGGGAATCGATCCTAGTAAGAGGTGCAGCAAATTTACAAGAGGGGAATCGATCCTTGTAAGAGGTGTAACACGTTTTTAATAGATGGAGGAACCGATCCTATGAACATGTGCAAAAGTTCTTAGAAAATGGGGGAACCGATCCTATGGACATGTGCACCAAATAAAGGTAGTTACCATAAGTATGTGGGGAACCGATCCTAGTACCTAGTCAACCGAGTTTTGGTAACTAGCGTGACTATGCACAGTACTCACATGGAGGTAGAACCGAACTTGTTTTGGTAGAACCGTGAAACCCATGATTGGTGATTTGATAGGATAATCAATCACATAGTTCCTGGAAGTCAGATGAACCAATTCTAAATTCGTTTGGAAGTGTGGCAAATCGGTTCCAAGATTGGAAGTATGAAAAAGGACTTGCAAAGTAAAGATGTCGACATACTTTGAACATGTGCAGTAACTCTTATCATTAATTGTTCAAAGATATTCCTTAATAGCTAAAGGAGAATCCCAGGATCGAAATAAATTGAGAATCTTTTAATTAAAATTTCTTAGTTTTAATATGCTATTTAATTTCCAGCAATTAAATACATATCTTTAGAAAATAATAATTAGTAATGTGCATTTACTGATTATAGATTTTTCTATTGGGATTTCGGTCAATATTTGGACAGTGCATTTTCAGGAATTATGAAAACCGAATTTGTGTTTATTGCATATCTTTGAGAATATTCGGTTTTGGAAATTCCTTGGTGTCCAAACTTCCTTGTCTATAAATATTGAAGTTTGCATTTCTAGCAATCTAATCCTCAGAGCCAGCAAAACAACCTCAGTTGTGTTGTAACTGGTGGAGCCGCCTATCGGAGAGGAAAGTACCCTAATTAGGAGAAATCTCTTACGGCCGCTCGGTTTAAGGACTTCTTTGGGATTGAGAAGCTCTATTAGTACCGTTGGTGGGAAACTAGATAATTGCTGTTTATTTTAGTTTTCGATTGATTTGATTGACTAACGGTTGTTGAACTTTGATTGCACCTAGTTTGTTTATGCTTGATAATCTTCTCTTCTGATATAAGATTCACTCAAACTAGATCGAAGTTTCGACGGGGATCTTTAGACTGTTTGTAGATCTAAAGACGTTTTGTGATAATCCAACGTTAACAGACTCCGTTCTGTGTGTGATTGATCACAAGAGATTCAAGTTGATTGTGTGCAGGTGCTGATTAAAGATCAAAGAAGATTTGAAGATAAGAAGACTTTTTGGGTTCATAATCTTTGGTGTGCACAATACTTGTTTCGGCTGGAAAGGGATCCAACTATAATCGGTTTATCTTTGTTATAGATTGGATTGATTAGTTAAGTAGATCGGCATCAATACACTTCTTTGTGATTAATAGTATTGATTGCATAGTCTAACAATTACTTCGGTAGTTGTTGAGAGATTGATCTAAGGACCCGACAAAGGAGTTTATTGGTTACACGGAAGAGCCTTTGTCAGACTCATATCACGTTGTTTGAAAAGAGTTGTTACCGAACAGATTTTTTGTTCCTTTACTGTTTGGAATACGAACCAAAGGAATTGTTCCAAGTGCGTGACTTACTGCAAGTTGGAGGCGCAAGGATACTGAGGAAACTAGGTGAACTATAGGTTTAGTTGCTTGGTCTCAACTATACGAAGTTGGTTTGATTTTGTATAACGGCTTAATTCTGAGATTATTCAATTCTGGACTAGGTCCCGGGGTTTTTCTTCATTTGCGGTTTCCACGTTAACAAAATCTTGTTGTGTCATTTACTTTTATTTTCCGCAATTATAATTGAGTTTATTATAATTTAAAATAAATCGCTCAAACGTTAATTCCTATTTTACTTGATAGACAATCCCTAGAGTTTGGTTAAGTCCGAACCTATTATCAAGTAAACATACTTCGTTGTTGTATTGTCTTGATCTCGTATCCATAGACGATCACACGAAGTGTGAACCGATTAGTTGTATTGTCTCGACTCAGTCCATAGACAATCACTTTCGGAAAAGGACTTATAGGTGGAAAAGTTTTAGATTGAGGTATATTTGGGTACCCTCATCTTTTCAATTGGTATCAGAGCAGGCAAACACAAAAAGATCTAACAATCTGTGTTTGGTGCGATCCAACCTATAAGAATTGAATCTAATGGATGATTCAGTTAACGTAGAGCAAGAAGATAATATGCTTCAGAAAGACAGCTTGGTTTCAAAACCTGATAAACAACTCAGTTCTGTCTGTTCACTAGTTGAACACAACTCAGAAGATATTAACAATGGGGTGTTAATAAGAAACCAAATAATTGTGACAAACAAGTTAGATATATGACAGTGATGAGATTAAATTTTTCATGAATCTTGCTGAAAAATATAATCTAAATTATCCTTCTGTCGAGAAGTTTGTCAAAGAATCTCTGATCAAAACTAAGCTTTATGAAGAAGCCAAATCCGAAGAACGTGACTTTGATCAAGTCAGTAAAGGTATATTAGTTAATACAAGGATATGTGATTCTGATCTCCAGAATCTCTTAACTAATATACAACATCGTGCTTCTAATAGTCTAACCACTTATAAGAATCAGAATAGATGTGTTTCAGGGGGTAATTCTTTGACTAGTATCCGGTTAAGACAATCTGCCATACATTATGACAATGATTATCTCCAAGACAGAGTAAAGGATCAACACAAGTGCACTAAAATGAATGATTTCAAATCATGTCAACTGTCTAAAGCAGAACCCAGAAAACAATCACATCAAATGATGTTATCATATTTCAAGAAATTTCTGGGTTAATATAAGAGTTCGGATCATTTTTCGACTCAAAAGAAGTTATGTCACACTTATGATTTTGTTTATCAAACAGATCACTCTGTTAAATCCGATAGTTTCAGACATGACTCAATAAAGGTTTATTCTTGGAATAATCCCGAAAGGGAAGATACTCGAAAGTATCATGATGGATTATGTTCCATAAAAACTGAGCTTGCTCAAGCTCACATTAACAACTGATGTTGATGATCAGAATTTCCCTATGTGTTCTCAATATAAATAAATGGGAAGTTCTTAAAAGGAGCACAGGAACATAAAGGAAGTATAGTACTATACTCAATCTATTGGATTCATGAACGTTTAAAGTATTCTTCTAAGTTTGGGTTGTTTTATCTATCTTTAGAAACATACTTTTGTTTCAGGAAAGTTCATGACAAATCTGGGCAAGATATTTTCGAAATCGTACTAGATTAGAGAACACCTTTGTTTTTGTTTTAGTAGTACATGTTTATCAAATAAAATTACCGTGTTTTGGTATGAGTAACCAAGTTCTATTTGATATATATAAAACCATTCTAAGAACCGATTCTTTTCTCAAGTTTTGCTTCGGTTCAAGATGGATAAAAATACTTTTGACATTGGTTCACAGTTAGAAAAGCTTGAAACATGTCCTCCCACTGAGATTAAGTGTTATTTATCAAGGGAACACAAAAAGAATCACATATCTCATGATCTTATGTTCTATTTAATGAGGGATTTTGATATTGCTCAAGAACACATGGAAGTTGCTGTTAAGAATGAAAAGTGGCTCGAATCAACTATGTTGAAGTTGATTGTTGAGGTGAATCTCGTGAAGAGAAGACTCAATCTTATGAAAGAAAACAAAAATCCGAAGAACCTGTCTTGTGAAGAATCTTCAGTAAACTTTGAGATAATCTCTGAAGAATAAATCTTATTTCCAGAAAAATAGACTTCAGTTTTTGATTTCTTTCAATAATTGTAAAGTCTATTATAAATAAAACTATCTTATTATGAATAAAATTATTATTTTATAATTTTTCTTGTGATAGTTTTCGGTTACATAGCCCGTGCTTGAATGCTTTATTTTATTGCTATGTATTTTTATGGGATGTTTGATTTCGGTTTTATTACCTTAATATTCGATCTCATAATGTGTGAACCCTTATGGTTTGGGTGACTTTTTGATTTAGCGGGATTAAGTTCTAGCCCATGTTGGTAGGCTTTATCAAAGGATCATGAGGGGTTCCTGTAGAAACAATATGTGAAAAAGTCACAATATGTTGAATATTTTGGTTTAGCATAAAAGCACATGTGTTTCGAGGTTTCAACTTTTTCATCGCATAGTTAAAACTGGTTTTCAACCTTTCTCTGGTAAAGGTTGCTCTTTGTTGTTGTTCTTTTGTTTTGGCGGGAGGATGACAACTTTAATGGGGGAGAGTTCTAAGCGAACTTGCGCTTAATGACATATCTTAAGGGGAGAAGAGGATGCGGAATTTGAGGTAACAATCTTGTTAGTTAATTGTTTTCCTGTTTAAGAAAAGCATGATTTTATTGCATATATTTATTGCTTTTGCTTAACAAAATTTCGGTACAATTGATGTTGATTCCATTATTTGTGTATGGATGTTTGATTATGATTCAATTGTTTCCGGTTAAGAAAAACTATTTTTATCTTTCGTTATTGTTTGATATCAATTGTTTAGGCTTACAAAATTTCGGTGCAATTGCGGTGCTATAATGTCTATGTTTGTTTCAATTGATTCCGGTTAAGATAAATGATTATGCAAGTTGATTTATTTGGTTTGTATGGATTGTTTATGGCTTAACAAAAGGTTTCAGGATCATTTGTTTAGTCCAAGTGATTTCCGGATAAGAGAAACTAAGTTTTTCGGATCTTAGTTAGACTTATCAAATGTGGAGGTTTCAGTTATTCAAGTCTAACCGAATGCCTTAACAAGAATTACTAGTTAACTAACCTATTATTTGTCTTGTTTAAAAGTGAAAGGTCTAAGTTATTGATGAGAATAATTAGAGCCTGATGAGAAAAATAAAGTTAATTCTGATCTTTATTTTGGTCTTATCGAACAAGCGATTGTATTTGTACAATCTGTTTAGCAAAAGAACTAAGGTGCTTAGTCGATTTTTGATGTGCTAAACTATTAGGGAAAATTGCTTCGGGCAATTGTTTCCTAGATAACATGTTAAAACCAAATTACTTGTAGTTTCGGTTTTGATATTGGTTATCTAAAATGGTGTGTAAAACCCCCGTGCTCAACTCTTATAGGTTTGCAAATTCTCTTTGTGAAATTTGTAAGATCCTTTCTGTTTGTCCTTTATTTTTTCGTTTCTTTGTCATTTTGTGACAAAAAGGGGGAGAAATATATGGAGTAAACAAGTGATATTGACTTGTTGTGAGTTGGTATCACTAAGGTAAAGGACAATTGTGCTAAAACGTTTATTCTAACGAAAAGAGTGAAAGCATAGACTAAGGGGGAGTCACATATCATATGATACGTAGTTATGAGGAACTACATGAAAATAACAAATACGTGCGGATTGAAAATCTACCTATCTCACCTTTAGGGAGAGTATTAGCTTTGTTATTATAATGTCAGCAGCGGCATTTAAGGATTGAATTTAATGCAGGTTTTGTGCTATTGAACTTGGAATAGAGCGTATGTGTATAATGAATTTTTGTAATTTGTTTATCCATATGATGTAAGAGTTTTGTCACTAAAATTGACAAAGGGGGAGATTGTTAGAGCATAGCTCGGTTGAACCCACCAAGCGTTGGTATGTCAAGTTTGGTTGTCATATTTTAGTGAATCAAAACTCATTTAAAGAGTCACTTGATTATATACTAGAGTCAACTTCGTATAGGTTAGCTTGAAAGTGTTAGGATATGAGACTTACAAGTATTACATGAAGACTTGAAGAATGTGAAGAAGTATGGAGCTATAACGACAACATCATCCTTCCTCTTGAGGTTAGTAATATTTGACTTGAACTGTTTTATTCCCTAACGTATCTTTCAAGGCGTGCATATTGAAAACATAACTGCGAAGCTGTGTATGATACTCTAGTTAGACATAGTATTAAGGAATACAATACGAGGTTTATTGCTTAACCGTTAAACTTTGTATATAAGACATCGACATGATCATATGAATGCTATTATGATTATGTATGGGTATGAGTGAAGATTTCATCCTAGGAAACAATGTTTTACATTCGTTTAAAGGAAGTAAGTTCATAAACTCGTTTTGTGAATCGAAAGGGAAATCGCTAGGCTTATTTGTATTTTTATTCATTGCAAATCTATTTTGAATTACCAATATGTGTGTTTAGTATAACCGCTCATAAACTTGTTTATGTATCTTGGTAAAACTATTCACGAGGCCTGACTTATGTATTGGTATGACTTTTATTAGTGAAACCGATCTTAAGTAATCACTCAAGATGGTATGATCGATGCCTTGTAAATAACAACTTTTATCTAGCCATTGGGGAACCGATCCTAGTAAGAGGTGCAACAACTTTACAAGAGGGGAATCGATCCTTGTAAGAGGTGCAACACGATGTTAGTAGATGGGGGAACCAATCCTATGAACATGTGCAACAAGTTCTTAGAAGATGGGGGAACCGATCCTATGAACATGTGCACCAAATACAGGTAGTTACCATAAGTATGTGGGGAACCGATCCTAGTACCTAGTCAACCGAGTTTTGGTAACTAGCGTGACTATGCACAGTACTCACATGGAGGTAGAACCGAACTTGTTTTGGTAGAACCGTGAAACCCATGATTGGTGATTTGATAGGATAATCAATCACATAGTTCTTGGAAGTCAGATGAACCAATTCTAAATTCGTTTGGAAGTGTGGCAAATTGGTTCAAAGATTGGAAGTATGAAAAAGGACTTGCAAAGTAAATATGTCGACATACTTTGAACATGTGCAGTAACTCGTATCATTAATTGTTCAAAGATATTCCTTAATAGCTAAAGGAGAATCCCAGGATCGAAATAAATTGAGAATCTTTTAATTAAAGTTTCTTAGTTTTTATATGCTATTTAATTTCCAGCAATTAAATACATATCTTTAGAAAATAATAATTAGTAATGTGCATTTACTGATTATAGATTTTTCTATTGGGATTTCGGTCAATATTTGGACTGTGCATTTTCAGGAATTATGAAAACCGAATTTGTGTTTATTGCATATCTTTGAGAATATTCTGTTTTGGAAATTCCTTGGTGTCCAAACTTTCTTGTCTATAAATATTGAAGTTTGCATTTCTAGCAAACTAATCCTCAGAGCCAGCAAAACTACCTCAGTTGTGTTGTTACTGGTGGAGCCGCCTATCAGAGAGGAAAGTACCCTAATTAGGAGAAATCTCTTACGGCCGCTCGGTTTAAGGACTTCTTTGGGATTGAGAAGCTCTATTAGTACCGTTGGTGGGAAACTAGATAATTGCAGTTTATTTTAGTTTTCGATTGATTTGATTGACTAACGGTTGTTGAACTTTGATTGCACCTAGTTTTTTTATGCTTGAGAATCTTCTCTTCTGATATAAGATTCACTCAAACTAGATCGAAGTTTCGACGGGGATCTTTAGACTGTTTGTAGATCTAAAGACGTTTTGTGATAATCCAACGTTAACAGACTCCGTTCTGTGTGTGATTGATCACAAGAGATTCAAGTTTATTGTGTGCAGGTGCTGATTGAAGATCAAAGAAGATTTGATGACAAGAAGACTTTTTGGGTTCATAATCTTTGGTGTGCACAATACTTGTTTCAGCTGGAAAGGGATCCAACTATAATCGTTTTATCTTTGTGATAGATTGGATTGATTAGTTGAGTAGATCGACATCAATACACTTCTTTGTGATTAATAGTATTGATTGCATAACAATTACTTCGGTAGTTGTTGAGAGATTGATCTAAGGACCCGACAAAGGAGTTTATTGGTTACACGGAAGAGCCTTTGTCAGACTCATATCACGTTGTTTGAAAAGAGTTGTTACCGAACAGATTTGTTGTTCCTTTACTGTTTGGAATACGAACCAAAGGAATTGTTCCAAGTGTGTGACTTACTGCAAGTTGTAGGTGCAGGGATACTGAGGAAACTAGGTGAACTATAGGTTTAGTTGTTTGGTCTCAACTATACGAAGTTGGTTTGATTTTGTATAACGGCTTAATTCTTAGAGTATTCAATTCTGGACTAGGTCCCGGGGGTTTTCTGCATTTGCGGTTTCCTCGTTAACAAAATCTTGTTGTGTCATTTACTTTTATTTTCCGCAATTATAATTGTGTTTATTATAATTTAAAGTAAATCGCACAAACGTTAATTCCTATTTTACTTGATAGACAATCCCTAGAGTTTGGTTAAGTCCGAACCTATTATCAAGTAAACATACTTCGTTGTTGTATTGTCTTGATCTCGTATCCATAGATGATCACACGAAGTGTGAACCGATTAGTTGTATTGTCTCGACTCAGTCCATAGACAATCACTTTCGGAAAAGGACTTATAGGTGGAAAAGTTTTAGATTGAGGTATATTTGGGTACCCTCGTCTTTTCACCTGGGGGCTATGTTGGGGTAGGTGGATGTTTATTATTTTCTGAGTTGTATGATTGGGTAGGGTGTTTAATTTTTCCTGGTTCCAGTTATGAGAGATCGGATCAATTGTATCAGCCACTTTTCGGATAGGGTAACATTGAGCTGGGTCTAGGTTTGTGGAGTGTGGGATCCAGTTGGCTTCTATTGGTGTTGATAACCCATTTCCAATATAGTGAAAAATCAATTGTTCCATGGTAGGGACGAGCGATGCTAATTGTCTCCATTGAGCGCTGGAGGAAGACGGTATGGTATCAATGCCCTGTAGAATCGGTTGCTGGTTGAGATATTTTTCACTGCATAGACTTCCACAAATGGAGTTAGGTTGTTCATGTAAATTCCAGATTCTTTTCATAAGAAGTGCCTTATTATGATCACTGCTTTTCCTTATGCCGAGCCCTCCTTCAGATATTGGTTTTGTTACTTTATCCCAACCAATAGGATGAAGCTTTTTAACTGACGAATCATGTCCCCCGAAAAAATTCCTCATGATACGATCTATTTGTTTGTGGACATTGATGGGTAGATTTTGTGTTTGCATGAGGTGGGGGGTTAGGGAGGTTTTAATGAGGACAATTCTTCCAGCCGGAGTCAGACATTTTGTCATCCATCCTTTAGCTTTTCGAGCTAATCTCTGAAAGAGCGGAGCAAAGGTGTGATTAGATGCTCTTCCTTGTTTGAATTGGACTCCAAGATAAATTGGTGGTTTTGATGTGGACGACATATCGAAAAATTATTGCAGATTGCTTATTTCAACTGGATTTAATCTCGGGTGATGAATAATTACTGATTTGGAAGTATTAATTACCTGGCCTGCCGAAGTGCCGTAAGAGTGTAGCAGGTTCTTGAGGTGGAGATTACTCTAGCAGAAGCTTTATATGTGATTAGAAGATCATCAGCATACATTAAATGAATAATGGGTGGCGCTTTTCGTGAAATGTTAAGTCCTCGAACCAATTTTTGATTTTGAAGGTTTCCCAGATTGGTAGACAGGATTTCCGCACAAATTATGAATATATAGGAAGATAGTGGATCTCCTTGTCTAATACCCCTAGTTGGGCTGATATATCCATGAGGTGTGCCATTTATGTTGATTGAGTATGTAACAGTTGTGAAGCATAGCATAATGTAATCTACAAAAATTGTTGGAAATCCAAGTTTGGTGAAGGCAGCTTTGATGAATCCCCAATCTAGGCTGTCGTAGGCTTTCTCGATATCCAACTTTAGAGCTATTTTCGGGTCTTTGGTGAGGCTTAAAGTTTTTATATGGTGAAATAGCTCTCCAGCAATTGCTATGTTATCATGGATTGATCTTTGTGGTACAAAGGCACTTTGAAAAGGGCTTATCAGAAAGGGAGTAGTGGTCTAATTCGATTAACTAGGATTTTTGCAATGATTTTATAAGTGACGTTACAGAGTCCTATGGGTCTGAATTGAGAAGGCTTTGATGGGTGGTCCACTTTAGGTATTAGTGTAAGGTTTATGTGATTCATGAGTGGATGTATATTAAGATCATTGAAAAAACTGCGAACCATGGCAATCAATTGAGGATGAGTTGTTTCCCAATTTTTTTTGAAAAACTTACTTGTAAAACCATCCGGACCAGGAGCACTCTCAGAGTTTATGGAGAATAAAGCTTCTTTGATTTCTGCTGCAGTTACCTCTTTAGTAAGAACGTCCATTTGTCTGGGACTTAATCTGGGATTAATATCTCTGAAAAGATCTTCATCTATAATTGTAGGTTGAGAAGTATATTGTTGGGAGAAATGATCAAGAATGAGTTGAACCACATCTTCCTTCTTATTGACCCAGTTATTCAGTGGGTCTTGAAGTTGTTGTATATTGTTGCATGCCCGGCACAAAAATGGACCAAACTATTATTTTCCCTATACAAATCCCCATTTCCTTCTTAAATATCACCACTAGGAATAGAGTTGTCATCCATAGCTTCGAAATATTGGTACCCAACTGCGATTGGTTGGTAGGGTGTCTATGTGTTTACTTTCATAAGCTGTCTAGTGGTGCAAGCAAACAAGTTGTTAAATTTGACAATCTTGTGAAGACCATACAGATACTTATATGTAATTATAGTCATCTTACTTTTTCTGCCACTGAGTTATTATTAAAATTCTGAAACTGATTTTTGGATTCTTGAAAGAGACGCATACAACAACGTATGGAGAGAAGATATGGATGTTTGATTTGTTGTCACTCACTGCATTCACAAAATGGCCACAAACTCGCTTCTTTTTTCCATAAGAAAAAGGCAAATTCTGGTAAAATAAAGTACAAATTCTATTTTGCTAAGATCTAGACTTGCATTGAAGATTCAGAAAATACCACTATCTTAAACATATATATTAGATGCATTTGGTTCTCACTGCCTGTTTATGGATCAGAGGAACACCCAACAACCAGCAACCAAGGACACCAACAGAACGGACACATCATTACATTTATCCTGGATTTGAAAAGATACTGGTACGGGTGTCTGATACCCATATGCTTCCGAGATTCCGATACAACATTTACCTCCATTACAAAATTATTTTTCACTCGAATTTTTTTTTGGAGGAAAAAGAGAGGAAAGAAAAATTAAATCCCCAGTTTATCAGAGATTATATATATACACGGTAATCTCATGTTCTACAGCATACAAGATTACTTCCATGAGAAAACTGTCTAAAGCAAGTGATCCATCTTACAATCACTTGGCTTGGCTAGTGGTTCTCTCTGATGAAGTTTTTGTAAAATGAATCTCATTCAAAAACAACTCTGAGACCTCTGGCACAGATTTACCTGAGGGCTCAGTCAGTATATGTATTGCCTTGCCCCACACATCGTTTCAAAAATTAGAAATAAATAACATTTCTATCAAAAATAAATAAAGAACACACTTTGCTCAATGATAAATAAAGATTGAGTTATACCTTAATAACGGAAAATCATAAGATTGGTCTTCGGACTCAACTAAAAACCTCATATAACCACGAAAGAAACTTCAAATATCGAAGTATTCCACATTATGCCTTGTATTATCAAGTGACCAGATACAGAAATTATCAAGCACATCTGGACTGGTACTTCCCTATGGAGCTTTACTGATCGCCAGGGTACTCATTCCTCTTCCATTGGAACTTCCGGATAGTTAAACCGATCTTCTTCAATCGGCTTTACAACAGAAGATGGTACAAAGATGTCAAGGAAACAATAGATGATGATGCATATGATGAGTAATTAATATTATACTCAAGCAGATGTGAATGTGCAACAAAAAAGATGATTGTGCAAGTCAGATGCCACAGATGGGGCAAATGCAGGAGAGAATTAAATGGTTGCCAAATATCAGCTTACGAGTTTCCATAAGAACCGGAACACAGGGTAAGCTGCAGTGAGGGAATTGAGCATTCATCAGTGCCACTTACTTCTAAACTCTACATTTAAAGCACCTAATTCAAGTCCTTCTAAACCCTACATTTAAAGCACCTAATTCAAGTCCAAAATTAGAGCCAAATGGAAAATCTTAAATCTTATACTAGAAATCCCAAATAAGGATGCGATTATGTTAAAAAATTCATTATTTTGTATTTGTTAAAAAGGATATAGATAGACATGGGATCTTCCTTTTCACCACGGTTTCGACTGTTCTTTAGCTCCCTCCCGATTTCTTCTGTAACCTAATTAAATGGGGAAAAAGTTAACAGCATTAAGTTACCTTCACAAGAATTTGATAACAAAAGTCAGTATACCAGCTGGAGGGGATTAATGTTCTTACCATGTAGTGTTTCTGGTGCTGAACTAGACGCTCAAAGTTCTCTTTATCCTCTTTCGTTAGTTCATTCTTGTACCTGTTTGGAGTTGATTTCATTCAGAACAGATAAATACATGCGAGAATAAATTAAATCCAGAACACTAACTGATATGAAAGATTTGCGAAGATATTCACTATGCATGCATTCGCTGAAGGAGGAGAGTATCATTAAATAAGTACTAAATATCCCTAGAAATCGTGATGCTTTTCCAATACCCTCTCATCTTTCTCTCCTTCTGCGAGAAATACCTCCCCACTCGCAATTTGTGTTTCATATGTAATAGAAGAATATACAGACCTCTGGACAAATGATAGAAGAGACTGGTGCCATATTACAGGCATAACCCTTGAGTCTTCAAGAAATCTCATAAAGTGAGCAACAACAGCATCAAGAACACGGTAAGGCAGGGCATACTTTTTATCGAGAATAAGCTTTATGAAGTAACTGCAACAGTCATAGACAATCATGATATAAAATATAGTAATAAAATATAGTTTTAAATAGGTGGAAGCAGATGATATATTTTTCTAGATCACAATACATACTAGTAAATAGGATGACGAATCCTAACTATTAGCTGCGAAAAATGTAGAGAGCAAATAGCAGTTGAGCTTCATTTAATATGTTTTTACAAACACAACAGTTGTTTACTACTGGAAAGATATAGATCAATACCTTGTGGTCCCACAGTACTCCATTTCCGCGAGCTTCATGAGTGCCACACTACACAACGAACAGAATGTTATGTAAGCCAACTATAATATGCTGTGAAATTTGAGCTTCTAGCAGGTACATGGACTGAATATAATATTCTAACACAAGCTAGCCATTCTAAGACTTCTAAACCTTTCAAAAGTAGATGACACTTGAAAACCATTTTACGACTTCTAAAGCTTCAAAATGGAACGGTCTTTCAAATGAGATCACCAAAAGGAGTTTGACTGTAACAATCCAATATTTTATATTTCACACCCTACAAAGAGAGAACAATACCTAGAATGAAGCGGGGGAATAGAGACTTTCTGAATAATGCTTCCAACAATGACAGCCTCCCTAAGATTGCAAGTCCCTGACTGTATCAGAACATTTTAGTTTAAAAGAACTAAATGCACCCATTTCATCAAAAATAAAATAAAAAATCAAATAATAGAATGAACAGGCTCAGTAACTTGGGTTAGAGAAGCAAGAAGAGAAAGACCATAAGTTCCTAACTGGCTCCAAAGTCAAAAAATGGCAGCTTAGAATAGTATAGGCCCAAGAATACTTTAATTGATTAACGTAGTAGTATCTAACTCATAACAGGTGACTTTAGTACTAGAATGTTTGGTATTGTCTAGTATGGCACCACACTACATCTACCACCATTTTTGTTCAGGAAGTAACACGAAATGTTTTAAGCATGTATGCTAAAAGTATATCAATTGACTAGTATATTTGGTGAAAATGGAATACTGTACTACTGGTTAAAATGGTAAAAACAAACAACAGAACACTGGAAATCTCACTTTTCCGTTCCTTGATACAAAGCTTGAAACTACGGAAATAATCTATGAACAAAGATCACAAGGTAGCTAATTACATCATTAGAGGCATATCATAACTGTGGGTAGAGATTTCTTTTAAAGCATTTACGGTTTCATACCTCACAAAGTGGAAACAATATCCCCTTGTTGAAGGCTGCTGGCTTATAGAGAGCCTTTTTTAAAGCTTGAAAAAGAGCAAAATGGAGTCTCTTATTCTTTCTGATGTCTTCTCTAATTCGAGGGAGCAATACAAAGGTGTAGAATCTCTGTGCCTTTTTCGGGGTCAAATTGGAGGCAAATATTCTTGTAGCCTGGTATACTGCATTAGGGGACCACTTCTCTGGTTCAGTCAAGTAAAGCACATCCTCCCAATGTTGCATTGCAGGAATGTGTTTGAATGCTTTTGGAATTTTCCCCGTAGTGTATCTACTAAAGAGTTTTCCAACTCTGCGTTACAAATTTCATAGAATCAAATGACAAATCCAACGAACAATGGAGAATCTGAACCATGAAAAATAAATTGCTCTAGTACCCTTTATATAAGTCTATGATAGAGTTGTCCAATTTAGGAAGCGGCCTTGGTTCTGTACCAGAAATTCAATCAAAACAATTAGTAATTGGCCCGGCAAACAAATTCAATTCAAATGCCAATAATCATACTTATTAAATAGGAAATGAGAAATTCATTACCTGAAGATACTTTCTCATCGCTCTTTTTAATTTTGTTTATAATAAGGTCGGACAACGTGAGCTGATTACCAGGTTTCTTTAACATAAAATGCTCTAATATTTCCATTTCTTCTTCATCCACTTCTTCCTATACATATACTCGAACATATAATTTCAAAAACTCTTAACAGAAAACAAATTAAAAATTCATATGAAAAGAGTAAACAAACTCAAACTCACTTCCAAACCACCATTATATTGGCTTTGAGTTTCAGATAATCCATCTAATAGATCATCATCATCATCACTATCATCTGAAACGGCATCAACTTCATCAGGAATAGAAGAAAAAGGATCTTCTTTTTTCGCTTCATCGTCTAATTCCTTCTGTTGAAGTAACGCTTCTTTCAATATTTTGGAACTCATGTCTGTTGAGATTTGTTTCTCATGTTGTTGATGTTGTTTAGGGGCACGAGAACGTTTTTTGGATACAGAAGAATAAGGTTCAACCATAAGAAAAGGTTGTTCATGCTTTTGCTGTGCTCTGTCCCTCTTCTTCCCCGCCATTGTTGAAAGCTTCAAAAGTATACACCAGGAAAGGAGGACTGCTTGTTCGAGAGAGGTTTTGCTGCGACTAAGAAAAACCCTAAATAAGCTGAGAGGAAACAAATTTTAGGGGTATTTTGTAATTATCAGCTGCCCTACTTTAGTTGCTGGGTGGGAATAACCATCGACGGTGCCCTTATCAGAACAGTTTGGACTCGGGGCCAGGTTCTCGAGCAACGATAAACGGTGCAACACTCGGAGCGCTCACCACTCTTCACAGCCCGTAAGAGCCTTCCCAGTGACATGATGGGTGTGAAGAGCTGCGACCAATGACCACCTGTTACACAAAAAGTGACACTTTCATATTTTTTCATTTTTGTTCTAAATAAAATTTACTATTTTAATTAAGAATTTCTCATCGATTCGCATTTAACATTAGTTCTAGTGTAAAAATAATTATCTCAACAATTTTCGAGATTTGTGTAAGATGATCAATTTACACCGGTTGATTCAATCCCACTAGAAATCATTGATGATTCAACCAGAAATTGTTGATGAAGCTGAGATTGATGCCGAAGTAGGGTACCTGCAAAGGCACTTCGAAGCTCAAGTAAGGAAAGAGCTCAATCCAGGTGTGCAAAGGAAAAATGAATAAAATTTATATACCCATTTGATTTGGAATTCAGCCTTTATTTATATGCAAGCAAAAAAAAAAAAAAATCTAATTGGGGGATTGGTAATCATCCTAAAGTCGGTTCCTATGCTCTTAGCAAATGTTGGGATTTGTCATATTTGCGCTCACTACGGTTATGGCAAAGTGGAAAACATAACTGGCTAAGTGACATATTTTCAACTTAGCCAGTCGAGATGGAGTTTCTACCCAAACGCTAGAGTTTTGACCACTCGGTGTAGTGTAAGTTCGCCTAGTGATATATCATCCAATGGATACTAATTAATCGCCATATAAGTACTCAATTTCAACCTCATTTCGACTCACACCTTCTTTACACTTCTCAATCTCTCACTCAAGTTTATTCTAATCTAAAACAAAATTCACCATTTTCACCATCATCTTCTCTATAATTCACTATTTTCTAATATTCTGTGATATGGCTTCTCAATCTAATTCCCAAACTATCTGAAGTAACAAAGTTCGGCGGTGTTGTAGCCGAAGATGAATGCATGCAGGAATTATATTTATTTTACACAAGATAATATCAATAGTAGGGCTGCACAACGGTCGGTCGGTCTGGTTTTCTACCAAAACCGCAGACCGAACTGGAAGTACCTCAGTTTTCATATCTGAAACTGCTATCGAGCCGTCCAGCGTCTGGTTCGGTTTTTAACCGATCCGACTCGGCTCGGTTATTTCCGGTTATTAACCGATCCATGCAGATAAATCGAGAAGCAAAAAACACAAAAAAAATAAAAAACAAAATCAAAGGATTGAATCTGGATTTCACCATTCATATACAAGAATTCAACATGGTTATAACCAACAATTATTTAACTTCATCAACAGTTTCATACTTAAACTCATCATCTTCTTTGCTCATTCACAATCTAACTCGATCTCAATCTTAATACAATTGATGGAGCTCGAGTTGACTGTTGTACAGGGAAGATGGCAGTGGAGAATAATGAGTTGCAGCTGGTAGTGACGGCTTGTATGATTTGCTGTTGTTGATTGCAGTGACGAGAAGAATGGCTGGTGTTTGAAATGGAGTTGGCAGAGAAGCTCGAGTCTGCAATGAGGTTTGGCTGGGCTGTGTTGCTCGAGTCTGTGGTTGCTGCGCTCGAGATAAATCAGTGAGCTATGGATTGATGGAGAAGGTGTCACTGTGGTTAATGGTGGACTGGTGATGTTGGCAGCGATGTGTGATTGGTGATGGAGAACTCGGGTGTGACATAAAAATTGATGATGCTGATAATGAATGGAGTTTGAGCCTGGGTATTGACCGAGCAGCAAGCCAGGGATTTGAGTCTGTCAGAGAAGTCGAGAAGTAAAAGATGTTGGAGTTCAAGGATTTTCTACGGTGATGTTTTCCAACCGTACGAAAAGGCAGGGAGGCTTACGGTGGAGTTTTTCCTGCCGTAGCAAAACACAGGCGAACCTACGGTGGTATTTTCCCCATCGTATACAATCACAGGGAGTAAAGAGAATTCACGGGAATATGAGTCCGAAGAAAAGATGTGATTGAAAATAGGCTGTCAGTTCCGCAGAACTGACAAGCCAATAACGAGAAAATGGGTTGGATTTGGGTATTTGACGTAAGCCCAATTGTTGTGCTTGCGAAATTTAGAACGTGACCAGCCTTGGACGTGACTTGTTCGGCGAGTTTGGAAACTACTTGATCCGGGGTGTGACGCACGGGACACAATTCTTAAGGAGGTGCACTTTCCTATCTTAGCTAGGTTTCCTAGTTTCTTCAAGAAGAGGCTACAAAACTCTATATATAGTGAAGCTTCGAGACAATTTGGGATATCTTGTATTCACCGTTTTTCTCCCCCTAAGGGGGGAGAACTATCTCTTTTCTATATTCTTTTGATTGTTAAGGATGAATTCAAAGTTCTAATTGTGAAGCTCAATTTTTACAAGTTTATTTCGAGTTTTAAAGTTAATCATTGTGGATTGTTTTTACTATATCGAAGGTTTATGATTGGTTCTTAGATTGATTTGGGTGCGCAACTAGATTAGTCTATTAATCATTCTAATGCTAGTAGAGATTTGAGCGATCCATAATTGTCGCTTATCTCCTACACAAGTAGAAATCGCAAGACCTTGCGGAGGGATTATGTGGAGCAATTGCGAGTAAAGACAACACCAGTAAGTGGACCGAGCGTACCGAGTTTAACTGCTGGGATCAAACCTTAATTCACAAACCCTAAAGCATTCGATTGAGTTACACCTTGTAAGCGTACCTCCGGGCGGCTCAGTTGGATTGAATCTGGTAGTCGAGCGCTTCCGTATCTAGTGACAACAGGAATTTTGGGGATAGCTAAGCGTACCTGCTATTTTACGGTTGGTGACAATTGATTATAACAAGAGATAAACGAGTACAATGTTGAGTTAACGGTTAGTAACGGCGAAGGATTTCTTAATTATCATCCTCTTTATCTTATTATTCTTTTTATTTTTATTTTATATTCTCGCTAATTTAGATAACATATCAATCGCATTACTCCTCGTGGGAACGATCCTTACTACCGCTTTATTACTTGTTAATTAGTGGGAAACATCTTATTATTTTGTTGAGTAAACGACGCTCAGCAAAACATCATATGACATAAAATTGCCATAGAAATATTATTTATTCTAAACAAAGAAAGAAAAAGGAGAAACCAAACTTAATGTTATCTAGATTTGCTCGGAAGATATCAGACTTCGCTCATATCTTCCAAAAAAATCTAGATTTGGGACGAACAAGATAGAAAAACAGGATTAGTTTTTGAGAGAAAGGATTATTACGGAGAGAAAAAGAGAGAATGTTTTCCTGTCCAATCAATGGATAATTACAACCCATCTTTGACCTTATTTGGTATTAGACAAGTGGTCATCCCTTTTAGAACTAATTCACGACGCCGAACTTATTTTCCACATATGTTTATTACTTGATGAATAATACCAGTACAAATTATTCATACTAGCTATTACTCCTGTGCGTTGCACGAGCCTAGATGTTTTGCAAAGAAAAATATGTATTGGTGCTGGTAATTTTATTTGAATTTAAAATTCGAGAAAAATATGTAATAAAAATAGTAAAATACTAAATATGATAATATTGAAAATAGTCAATTGACAATATTAAAACGGAGAATAATAAAACTAATTAAAAGTAATCTAATCTAACACGAAAAGAATTTATGGTAATTTAAAAAAAAAAAAAAAATCTCTTCAAGCTTCATTGTCAGATAGCAAAGCCACCACTTTATTGTCTTTTCTTTTTCCATGAGTTTTCGCAACTACCATTTGCAGCCCATCTCACCTCCTTCTCGATAGAGTTCCGCATTCAAGATAACAGTTGTAGTGGAATGAAGGCAGCAAGCAGTGGAACAAAAAGTCAAATAAAAGTAACATTAAAGTTTAGAATTGTACAAACCTTGTGTAAAAACTGTCGATAACAATAGGATCATAGCATCCATATTTTTACCTCACTCTTCAAGCACAAACTGAGCAAGTGCTATAAGGTTTTCATCCATGCTGGAAATCGTATACCTTTAACTTTCACAAATAAGTAAAGCAAAAAAAAAAAAAAAAAAAAACTTTTTTTTCGTAGGAGAAATGGAATTTATTTAAAGTTGAATAGTTTTCGTGTGCACTAATTGATAGGCGAGATCTCTTGAAAAACTCATAGAAACAAAAAGCAAACACCTAATATAATTTCCACATCCTTCTCATTACCATTGATTTGAAACAGTTTGGGCAACATATTGCAACTGGCGTAACAGATATTGTTAACTAACATACTATTTTCATATGTTTAGATATGAGTTGAGGAACATACTGTAATTCACTACAGTTAAGGTACTTACTTTTACATGCAATTCAAGTCTCAAATGATTTGTAAATCAAGAGATATTTCTAAGGTGAACAAATAAATTAGTTGGCAGATACCATCGTGAAGTTGACGAAACCTTGATTACAAAGTTCCGCACATATTCCAACAACTTTAAACTTCTGCCTCTGACTGGCCGATGCCTTCGTGAAATTAACTAAAAAAACAGAGTACATAAACTTTATTCCATAATCATCTTTTACAAAAAGTAACAGGCAAATGCAGCTAAGCATTTCAAATCCTATAGGCTAAAAAATAAAAGATTAACAGTACTTGCAAGACTAATGTAATAAACTTGGACAGGTATATCAATAGTAGCATATGCATACTGCAAAATGTAAACTTAGATTAAGAGTAATAAAAAAATTGTAGCTACTGAAGGATATGCATTCAATTGCAAGTTCTGTTTCGATTCTTCTCTTACCCTGTCGGCACCCACTATCATCAGCTAACCATCGGCTATAAAAACTACAGCAGTCTCGTTGATGATTCTTGTACACTTAATCAAGCAATCACACAAGCATCCTTGTTAACATGTCTCCGAGCATCATTAAGTATATTATGGAATTGACGGAATTTACAATCATTAATAATTTACCCAAATTTCAATAATAAACCACTCAAACATGATATCTTCTTACCAACAAGTAAAATATGATGGCATCCTTAACTTTCTTTCCAAGCGCGTTTCGGCATTCCCCTCAATTTTTTGAATTTAACGATTGTACTGGTCGGATTTATGAGGCTCAAGCTAAAAAAAATTACACCTGACTTATTAGCATCAAGTATGGCTTCCTTGACCAATCTGTGTATTCCTTCTCTTTGGCGATGTATAATGCAGCTGTAAGTAATTAATCTAATCAAATAAGAATGAATGATTTAAATGCTAATTTATCATAACCTTGCCGGGTAGCAGCATTCTAAATAAATACTTTTTGGTCATCATCATCACCATTTATAATTTGCTTTATATGTTGTATTAGTTTCATTAAGCAGAATTAACAAACAAAGAATTCGGTAAGGAGCATGGAAAAACAACACCATATTCCATGAACTAACATAGCATTAAACAATCTATAACTATACATGGATCTTTTGTAATAGCAGAAGTCACTCCAATATTCCCTCACTGATCGACTCTCATGATATGGCAGAGCAAAACTATGCCGGACATAGTAAACAGAAAAGTTAAACTAAGATAATCACTGTCATTCGGAGGAGATTGATGGTGTTCGCTTAAAAATATAAGCAAAAGAATTTTTATCGGGGAAAACCAAAAACCGTAAATCACTTCTACATTGAGTAATCTTGCATCATTGGGAAATCAATGAAATCAGGGAACAACCATGCACCTGTTGGAATAATGATTAAAAATAGAGAATCAAATACTTATGGACTTGTTTATTATTGAAAAATAAACCAAGATACTATGAAAAAGATAGCATGGATCAACAACTGAAGTTGATACAGTCAACTTAAGTTGATACAGTATGAGAGGATCAACTAGTTCTGTTGACACAGTATGAAGAGAGGAGTTGGAATCAACTATGATAGTTTACACAGTATGGTTGGATCAACTGGTACACTTGACACGATGTGAATGGATCAACAAGTATTGTTGACACAGTAGTACAGTGTTTATGAAGTAAACTTGGGCTGCAAGTTTTACTTGTTTTAGAAGTTGTTTACGTGAGATTTTTCTAGAAGACTCTTTGTTAGAGTCTGTTTATGTTAGGAAAGTGTTTATTACTTGAGAGTCAAGTTTGTAAACATATAAATAGGCTGTTAAGCCATGAGTTTGAATTACATCAATTAAGAGAAGTATTTTTTCGAGTATCTTATCTTGTTTTCATTAAGTCTTTGATATAAGATTTTCTACATCTGGTATTAGAGCACTGGTATCAGATTATAGGGATGTGGGTATGAGTTGTTGAGTTGAAGAAGATGACAAGCTCTAGTTCAATTAAGGTACCAGTGTTTGAAGGTAAAAACTTTAAACACTGGAGGTTACAGATGGAGAATATTTTCATATACCAAGAGGCGTGGGATATCGTGAAAGATGGTTATGTAGAACCAGCAGAAGGAGCAGCAGTTGAAGCAGCTCAGCAAGCAACTTTAACAGAAAACAGGAAGAAGAATTCTAAAGCTATATATATATTCTTCATCAAGGTATTCATGAATCTCTCATGGATAGAGTTATTTACATTAAAGAAGTTAAAAGAGCATGGGATGGTTTGATAAGCTATTACAAAGTATCTAACAAGGTGAAGAAGGTTATATTACAAACCTTGAAGAGAAAGTATGAGTTATTACAGATGGAAACTACTGAAACAATATCAGAATTCTTCTCAAAGACATTAAATCTTGTCAATGAGATGAAAGCTAATGGTGATACCATAGAAGACTCTACAGTTGTGGAGAATATCTTAAGAAGCTTGCCTAAGAAGTTTGAATCAAAGGTAACTGCTATAGAGGAATGCAACACAATTGCAACTATGACTCTTGACAAGTTGTTGGGTTCATTACAAGCTTATGAACAAAGATTACTAGAGAAGACTGCTGCTGTAAAACAAGTTGAAGAAGCACTACAAAGTCAAGTAAGCTGGAGAAGCAACCAAGGAAAACCTAATGCTGGAGGTTTTCAAAGAAGATACAACAATGGAGGGAGATCTAATACTGGAGTTTTTCAAGGAAGAAAACAAGTTGATAGATCAAAGATTCAATGTTTTAACTGTGGAGATTTTGGACACTTCTCTGTTGAGTGTACAAAACCTAGAAATACAACAGCTAACAACTACAAGGCAAACTTCAAAGCTAATATTGCAGAAAGTTAAGAAGAAGAAGAAGAAAAAGAAAAGAAGGAAGAAAACATGCTACTTGCATGTCATACAGCAGAAGAACAGCCTCAACTTAAGTGGTACTTAGATACTGGTTGAAGCAATCATATGTGTGGAAGAAAAGACTTATTTGATTAGCTTGATGAGTCTGTAAAATCAACTGTGAAGTTTGGTAATAGTTCTACAATTCCAGTTATGGGAAAAGGAAGAATAGGAATTGTTCTTAAGAATGGTTCAAAGGCATACATCATGGATGTGTTTTATGTACCAGGTTGACATCAAAATTTACTGAGCATGGGTCAATTGTCTGAAAGAGGATACTCTATGAATATTTACAATGGTTTTTGCTTCATCAGAGACAGAAGAAAAAGGTTGATAGCAAAAGTACAGATGACTAAAAACAGATTATTTCCTTTGAATATTCAACATCAAAAGGAAGGTTGTTACAGTAGTAGTGTGCATAATGATTCTTGGTTATGGCATAAGAGAATGGGACATGTGAACTTTAACAGTTTACAAGTATTAGCAAAGAAAGAGATGGTATATGGTTTATCTTTTATTGAGCTTCAAGAATCAAGATGTGAAAATTGCATCTTTGGCAAGCAGAACAGAGATCCATTCCCAGTAAATAAGGCAAGAAGAGCAGAACAACAGCTGGAGATTGTTCATAGTGACCTATGTGGTCCTATTGAAGTAACATCACATGGAGGTAGCAATTACTTTATAACTTTCATTGATTATTTTAGTAGAAAAGCATGAGTATATCTACTAAAACAGAAGAGTGATGCTTTTCAAGCTTTTAGAAGTTTTAAAGCTTATGCTGAGAAACAAATTGGTAAGAGTATCAAGATATTAAGAACTCATAGAGGAACAAAGTATACTGTTGTTGATAGTTTTATGGAAGAACATGGTATTCTACATCAGTTAACAGCTAGATATACACCACAACAAAATGGTGTTGCCGAGAGAAATAATAAAACAATAATGGAGATGGCAAGAACTATAAGAAGAACAAAAGATTTACCAACGAGTTTCTGGGGTTATGCAGTAGATACAGCTGTGTACTTACTTACAGATGTCCTACAAATAGTTTGAATAATATAACACCAGAAAAAGCTTGGAGAGGTGTAAGACCAAGTGTAAGACATCTGAAATTTTTTGGGTGTATTGCATATGCTCGTGTACCTAAAGAACTTAGGAAGAAGTTGGATGATAAGAGTGAGAAGTGTATTCTTGTTGGTTACAGCTTAGTAACTAAAGGGTACAAGTTGTTCAATCCAAAAACTGGTAAGATAATCACAAGTAGAGATGTGATATTTGATGAAGATTCACAATGGAATTGGAATTCTGGGTCAACAAACAATGTTGATCCACATTCTGGGTCAACAAGGAATGTTGATCCATCTACTGCTGTCAGAACAGTTCCAATTGTAGTTGAAGAAGAAGTGCAACCCCAAGATAATGTTGAAGAACATAATGAAGAAGCAAGAACATGGGCAATACCACAACAAGAAAATACAAGATCAAGAAGAAAGTATACCATACCTGCTAGGTTGAATGATTATGTTTTATCAAAAGATAATGAAGATACTGATGATGATGATGTGGTGAACTTTGCATTATTTGGAGATTGTGATCCTGTAGCTTATGAAGAAGCTTCTAAAGAATAAGGTTGGATTCAATCCATGAATGAAGAATTAAAGTCAATTGAGAAGAATAACACTTGGGAACTTACTACACTTCCACCAGGTAAGAAACCTATTGGTGTTAAGTGGGTTTACAAAACAAAATACAAGTCAAATGGTGAAGTATATAGATTGAAATCAAGGTTAGTTGCTAAGGGATATAGACAAAAGCAAGGAGTAGATTACTCAGAAGTATTTGCACCAGTTTCAAGACTTGATACAGTAAGAATGATAATTGCTTTAGCTGCACAAAAACATTGGAAGATTTTTCAGATGGATGTGAAGTCAACATTCTTGAAAGGAGTATTGGAAGAAGAAGTTTATGTTGAATAACCAGCTGGTTACATTATGGAGGGGAAGGAGAATGAGGTATACAAGCTAAACAAAGCTTTGTATGGTTTGAAACAAGCACCACGTGCTTAGTATACAAGAATAGATTCTTATTTCATTAAGAAAGGGTTTACAAGATGTCCACATGAGCATACTTTATATTTGAAAACTTATACTCTTGGCAATCATATCATAGTATGTTTGTATGTGGATGATCTTATTTTTACTGGAAATAGTTCTCAGATGATCAAGGAATTCAGGGAGGATATGGTGAAGGAGTTTGAGATGACAGATCTTGGTTTAATGTCATATTTTCTTGGTATTGAAGTACAACAAACTGAAAGAGGGATTTTTATTAATCAACAGAGGTATGCAGAAGGAATATTAAAGCGTTTCAAGATGGATAATTGTAATCCAATTTTAACACCAGTAGAGGAGAGATTGAAGTTGACAAAAGAAGGGTCAGGAGAGCTTGTGAATTCAACAGACTTTAAGGGTCTTGTTGGATGTTTGAGATATTTGACTGCTACAAGACCTGATATCATGTATGCAGTTGGTTTGGTAAGTAGGTATATGGAATCTCCTAGACAATCACATTTACAAGCAGCAAAACGTATTCTAAAATATGTTAAAGGTACAACTAGCATGAGAATTTTTTATACTGTTTCAGAAGATCCAAAATTAGTTGGTTTCACTGACAGTGATTGGGTTGGATATACAGAAGGAAGAAAGAGCGCATCAGGTTATGGATTTCAATTAGGAACAGGATTTTTCTCTTGGTCATCAAAGAAACAACAAGTAGTTGCTTTATCTACAATAGAAGCTGAGTATATATCTGCTAGCAATTGTGCTACACAAGCTGTGTGGTTGAGAATGATGCTGAAGTCTTTGTTTCAAGAACAGAAGACACCTACAACAATAGTTTGTGATAACAAGTCTACAATTTCACTTACTAAGAATCCAGTGCTTCATGGAAGGAGTAAGCACATTAATATTAAGTTTCATTACATCAGAGAACTTGTCAGTAATAAGGAGATAGTTGTAGAGTATTGTGAAAGTAATGAGCAAGTGGCTGATATTTTCACCAAGTCTTTGAAGTCTAACACTTTCATTTACTTGCGTGGAAAATTAGGAATGATTAGCAAAGAGTATCTTGGTTTAAGGGAGGATGTTGAAAAATAAACCAAGATACTATGAAGAAGATAGCATGGATCAACAACTGAAGTTGATACAGTCTGAGAGGATCAACTAGTTCTGTTGACACAATATGAAGAGAGGAGTTGGAATCAACTATGATAGTTGACACAGTATGGTTGGATCAACTGGTACAGTTGACACGATGTGAATAGATCAACAAGTATTGTTGACACGGTGGTACGGTGTTTATGAAGTAAACTTGGGCTGCAAGTTTTACTTGTTTTAGAAGTTGTTTACGTGAGATTTTTCTAGAAGAGTCTTTGTTAGAGTTTGATTATGTTAGGAAAGTGTTTATTACTTGAGAGTCAAGTTTGTAAACATATAAATAGGCTGTTAAGCCATGAGTTTGAATTACATCAATTAAGAGAAGTATTTTTCGAGTATCTTGTCTTGTTTTCATTAAGTCTTCGATATCAGATTTTCTACATTTATCTGGTAAATAAAAGAGAAGAGAACAATATCAGTGGAGACGGCAAAGAAAAGAGAAAAGTATAGAAAAGAGAACCTTTGAAGTGCTACACATCATCCGGGAAGAGAATAGAATCAACGGAGACGACTGAATCAGATGCAAGTCTAAGAAGAGAGAAAATTATCTCTGATGATTGAGACGTCAAGTTTCTTTTAGTTTTAGGTTTGATATTTGTTGGGTACAAAATATGGTGTTCCCGTAAAAATATTAGTGGTATGAAAAGAGCTTGATTCAGCTTTTAACCCAACAAAGAAAATTCACCAGAAATCATATTATTAATTTGGTATGCTACATACATTCATAATAAGATTGCAAGCCATGGGCTTTGTAGGACTGACACTGATTAACTCTCTCGAACTCACTTTTACATTTTAGTTGATTTTAGTTGATTCCGCCCTCGACCATCTCTTTA
Source organism: Papaver atlanticum (assembly GCA_023531105.1). Lineage (NCBI taxonomy): Eukaryota > Viridiplantae > Streptophyta > Magnoliopsida > Ranunculales > Papaveraceae > Papaver > Papaver atlanticum. Next base: position 3,512,117 of record JAJJMB010015449.1, on the reverse strand, counting down.
TTCAGCACTACCCTGAATGACTTTGGTTGCATCTGCCCAATTCGAAGCACTTCCCGTACGTGGAATGCTAGGAAGCTGAGTGTACAAATCTACTTGGAACATAACAGTACAGTCTTTCCCGTTACTGTCATTATCTTCCTCTCGAATGACTGCTCTAACTTTGTGAAGAGGATGCACAAAACTAACCAGTCCATTCCCACTCATGAAAATGCATCCTGTACAATGTTGATTAGAATATAACAAATTGATCTGATAGATACCTATTCAGTAGTAAATTATAACATTAGGGTCCATCTTATATACCACGAGAGAATGCTGCGCAAGATTTCCTGCAAGCCTCTGATATGATATCGGGAGAGTCAGAGCAGACTAACGATCCATCTCCTGCCACACCCCATTTGAATTGTATACCCCCGTCACGGTCCTTCAAAACACCCGTGTTCATTATCAAGTTATAGTGTTATACCTATTGTGCATTTTAGTTTGGCAATATTAAGCCTATTTAGGACATATTATTAGAGGTAACGTTGAAATGAAAACTAAGTCGGAATCAACTTACCCGAGCAGCAAAAAGGTTTTTATATTTGGCGTCATAGAGAATGAAGGCAAATGTACCAATAAGATCTCTGATGACTTGATCAGGGGGATATGGTGCACGGTCTCGAAGAACTTTGTAGACTTCTATAATCAATAGCGCCTCATTTGTATGTCGAGAAAGGCCATAATGCCGTTTAAGTTCACAAATGTTCTCTAAATTACCGACGAAAATGCAGAACACATCATCCATGACAACAATTGACCTACAATATGTCAGCTGGTAAATTGGTTTCGGTAATCTTTGTTAAATATTAATATGGATTGCAACATAACCAAAACAAGTCCCGTAGCTCAGTTGGTTAGAGCGTTGGTCTTATGAGCCGAAGGTCGCGGGTTCGAGCCCCGCCGGGACTATATCCTTTTTTCTTTACTTCCGGTCTCTTGTCTACTTTTTTCCCCTTGGTAAATCATTACCGTCAAGACCTATACTATATTTTCCATATTACCGTTCAATTCTATAAGACCTATACTATGTATTTCTGGTCTCTGGTGGTCTACTTTTTTTTTTTTGTGAGAAAAATCATTACAGTTCAATTCAAGTTCATACTTATTTGGAGGTAGGAGTTACCTTGGATGCAGAAGATTTTCACCATCATGGGATAAAGCCATAATATTTCCATTGGCAAGGTTATAAATTGACGAATCCGGATGCAATGATCGAAAAATTTCAGCAATTTCCCTGCGACACTTCGATGACGATGACAATGGAGATGCAGAACGAATTGAAGGAATGCTTAGTTCTTCGGGAGGTTTCCCTATTGATTTCTCAAAAACAGCCAACATCTTTCAGACAAATATTTTCTACTCCAAGAGCACGTCAAAACAGCAAGTATAACACTACCAAGTCTACTACCAATACTTCAGGTACAGCTTCTGATGATGAACAGTTAGTATATTTCTATAAATAACTGAAATGATCATGCTAATTTACGCTGCCAGTGCGACGTGTCAGTACTGGTATTTGGTTGGTTCTGCATGAGTAATGAGGTGGCCATTCTTAAGTTGTTTTGAATCTTCATACGTGTTAGTTAATTTCATATGAATAGAGAATTTAGTACAGACAAAGACATACAGTTTTTTTTTTCTGTTTTTCTTCCGTTTAGTTCATTTCTTTCTGTCTTCTTTCTGTGGATAGAACAAGAAACTTGTGAAGATATTGTTATGCAAATGGTTATCCATTTAGCTGACAACTGAACTAAATCAGAACCCATCCCTGTTTAATTGCTATACCAATATGTTTGGAACTGGAGCTGGAACTGGTTTGATGCTATAAGTGGTTCCACTTCTTGATAGCCTCGGTTGGGATCCATATGAAATAGCCAGAACCAGAACATAAAATCAAAAAAGCTGTCCAAATTAAGAAAACGAAACAAACGCAAACTACTGCTACGTAGAATCTTTATTTCACTTCAAGATAAAATGGTAACTATCAATGTTAATGCATTATATAAAGCGTGAATTGTGAAAGAAGAAAGTAAACTTCCAGACCAGCAATAAGAGCAACCAAGGACACAACCAATGATGAAGAGTTGAGGAGAACTGTCACTAGAAAAGTGAGCCAAACTGAAAATGAAAGAGCTTAAGATTACTGCTTGCTGCCATTTCATCTTTGAAGTACAGAGAGATGTCAGCAAAAAACCTCTGTAAACAGTCTCTTCCAGCAAAGGTGTTATAAAGCAATAGAGAAAGAATAATGCCGTTTTAGCAATTGGGCCACTTGAAAGAATCTCCTTCTGCATTGGATTGTTCACATCCTGATATAAATCACACAAAATGTTTAGAACTGCATAATCAACAATGTACGTTATCAAGTTTTACCTTAACATTTCACAAAAACAAAGGAGATCAAGACTGTAAGAACTCACAAGATATTCCATCTTCTTAAATCAACTAAGCATGATACCATGCACCAGTTCTGTTAATAATAGGAAAACAGGAAAATGCATACAAAGAAAATATATGCGCCTTGGACTAACCTTGGTACCAATTAGGATGTCAGCAACAAATGATGTAAGAAAAACCAAGAAAATGAGAAATCCAAAGCCTAAACATGATGCCTTCACCCACCTCCTCTGCTTTGAAAACTCGCTACTTTGGAAGAAGAAACTTGCGAGCTTATAGTCTGTCTTTTTAGTGTACCCCAACAGTGCTAAAGTCCCAAATAACTCCATAGTTACAATCAAAAGTATTGACACTGCCTGCATAAAGTCAGCAAGTAAGCCCAGCTTTAGTATCAGATAGAATACACCGATACCAGCAGTTTTTTAACTGGGCAAAGCTGATCATTTTTAGTTAAGATACATCTTGGTAAAACCTGTGGTCACAGTAGGCGTCACCTCTATCTGTGGATCAAGAACTGGCTGCTGCAGTATCTGAGCAACTACAGATAACCCCCCAAAACTTAGAGGAATGTGTAAGCTGAAGAAGTATAAACCCATTGTACTCCAAATACTGTCACCACCCCACGGAGTTTCCAACGATGACAACACAGAAAACTCCTACTAAATCCGTTTGCCAAAAAATAAACAAAAACTAATTCAAACAGAACAGTTGGTGGTTAGAATAAAAATCCTAAGGGAACATTTTACATCTTACTAGAATTAAAATCCATTACAGAATGAAAACCATATGAACTGAAAATCAACAGGAAGCATCACTCTTCGACAAAACTTGCTACTTAGGCTTGCAAAATACTTCGTGGCAGTTGTAAAACTGAGGTAAAGCCAATCATGTGGAATCCTAATTCTTCGTTGATGTCCACTTTGCCAACAAATTATGAATTTGCTAACCACTCTGGATATTTAAGTTTCCTACATAATTATTTTAAACTGGGAGCTTTTACATTCACCGCAATCAATTCTTCTATGGGTCTGCTGTTCAAACTTCGAACAGCCTGGCAGTGGCAGTCTTCTCACAAGTGCTAGTAATTTAGCTGTGCATGATGAAAAAGCTTCATTTTTTTATAGGTGCTCTTTTGTAAAAACTTGGAACACCCTCAATAAAACATATATAAGACTGAAATGGAACGAATAAATGCGGTGTAAGAGGATTGACTCACTCGGGAGTTGGGTTATAAACAGCACAATATTGTTCCAATTCTAACTGCTTTTAATTTAGATCTGTCCTAGTCTCCTATACCTAATGACGTAAAAGTTTGTTGTGCTGGTTCTGCTGCAAGTAATCCAGACAGAACTGGTGCTGGTGTCATCCTCAGTGATTATGTTTTCTATGTTCCAGGATGTGTTTGTCTAACAGCCAAGAAATCTGCATTAACTGCTTTGAATGTAACCCCATTCTTTTTGGCGTGACAAGGCTATACTGTCTGGATGGGAGCGAGCTATGGGTTACTTCTCATTCTTTGCAGGTAACTAATTATTTCGTGATTAAATAAATTTCACAGTTTCTCACTTCTAGTAAAGGAGCCATGTTCAAAGAGAATTGAGAACCGCCATATCAGTTCTGATCATGCTTATTGTGAAACAAGCTTTGTTGCTTATGCTTCGCCTAATAGAGCGGTTCTTTTGGTTGACGAGGATGTTTATGACGACCACCCCCATTTTTGGCAAATATCGAAATGAAAAATGTTTTACTTTCATAAATCTTATGACCGAGTGGCAAGTGCCTAGAGTTCCCAAAGTTTATGACGAGTGCCTAGAGTTCTCAGTGCATCCAAAAGGCAACCTCGACAAGCATTACACTGCATTCTTACATTTCTAAGAGATATGTATAATGAAAAGGAGAAATTGAGGCTGTACCATTCCTAGCGGTGCGGGTACCATTCCATATAGGACAAACAGATCCTACCCTATCCCGATCTTCGAATCACTCAAATGGTACCCTCCCCTGCTAATCTTGGTACTCGCCCAAATCTAATTCTTTATATACATGGTTTCAAATTGATAAAAGCCCTAGTTTTGCTATACCCACATACAAGATTACACAAAGCCTTCTACGGGAAGCAGTTGATTAAGATTTCATAAAAGAAAAATAAACGTAGCTGCAGTGCAAATCTAGGGTTTTGTTTTTCTTACCTCAAAGATGTTTTCGACATTGTTGTACTCCTTTTTAGTGGATGAACACTTGAATGATGCTACTACCGGTTTTGTAATAATAAATTTGGTAGAGAAAATGGAGAAATCTGGTAAGTTATTAGTTGGTATAGGAGGAAATGTCCTTTTTCTACAGATTTCTCTATTGATGATGATTTTATCAGGTGAAATAGACCAACTCCCGAGTATCATCATCTCTTCACAGTATCTGGACTGTACTTCCGTAGAACAACAATACCACTCAGTGTACATTAGATAGGATTTGTTGTTGTTTTGACACATTAGATAGGATTTGTTTGTGTTGACAACTAAGCGTTTAAGCAGATCAGTATCCCAGCAATATTTTTGGACTAACCTACATTTGCGTTCTAACGCTAAGCACTATGCTATGTGTCACATGCCCAATTAATGGTTTAAAATTTTCATGGGACATGACCGGTAATATTCGGTGGTTCGGGGAATCAATTTCACTCACAAATACTTAGCCTTGCATACTTGCATCAAAGTATGCATCTGCCTTTACTCTTAAGGCAATACGCAGCGGAAGTCTTTTCTTCTTTCTCTCAAACTCTTTAAGTCCCCATAAGCATAAGAGGTTGCCATGCATAAATGTACTCAAACAACTTCACAAGATCAGCAACATAATGAACACAAAGATATAACACAATAAACTCATTTTATTGCATTAAGGAAGATTACATAAACAAGTCCAACACATGGACAAAACAGGTTATTCACCCTCTTTCGTGAATGCCCAAACACTCTCTACAATTAGTGGTTCTTCTCTCAAAACGAACAACACCAACCTTATTAATCTCTAAGATATTTATAATGCTTAAAGATCACGCCAAAACTGTGTGCAATCACGCTTAACAATGTCGTCTTTCTTGTCTCGGCCATCTTGGCGCTTCATCATCGGACTATGCAGCTCCATTGGCTAGGCCACTGACTTCAGTATTGCACAATCTTTGCGCTTCACTGTTGGAGCCGTTCATACTAGGTGTTTTGGTTTGGTATAGCGCGAGACAGCTAGCTTAGTTTAAATGTGCTGAATTCGCTTGATTTGACGAGTGAATGGAACAAGTCTGTTTCGCATTGTAGCTAAGCGATGAACGATGGAAACTGAGCTTCCGTAAAAATAAAACAAAATATTATTTTACGTTACAGGGCCTATGGCCCATGGATGTGCGGCACAACTAGATAGTTAGGGTTTTCATTATGGTTGTATATAAAGCATCATTATTCTATGTATTACTGAGGTATCTATCAATACAATCTCTCTTACCGTTTCCTATACTCTTTGTCTTCTCCTATTTTCACCTTAAACACGTTATCAGCACAAGCTCGCATCCTTCATCGAGTACCGTTTCGAAGAATCCTCGTCTTATCTGGGATTTCAATTTTAATCAATTGCGCTGTCGACACAGATCGTGAAAGCTAGTTTCGGTTGGTTCCCTTAAAAAAAAAAACTGGTATGGTTTTGATACACTGTCCTGTTATAAAATTCACCATGGTATGTTTGTTTGATCCTGATTTCTAATGAATACGTTCCCACCACTTGCCGTCTCTGACTCTATTAATTATCTATTTTGATTGCGTCATAAGTCATCACCTGTTATTTTTTTATTTATGGAATGGAGGGTCTGTTTGTCGTCCATTTCCCATGATATACTTGCTTTTCGTTTTGGATGATAAGTACACCTATTCCATGATTATTAATATTTGATTTGATTCACCTGTACTATTCGTTGAATTGAAGTTCATCAATCTTTTCATAATTTATTTGTTTGCAGACAAAAGTTGTGGTTAATTTAATATCATTGAAAATCATGTATCATGTTATGCCAAATTCTATTTGTCTGCATGTGTATTGGTATTTATTTTCTCTACTTCACAAGATGATGTTACTGTATGTCTATTTTTTGGTTCCCATCATATGTTCCATCATGTTATTCTAGTCATATATTTTAATATATTAAATTTGGTCCACCATTCTTGTGCCATCCGTGTATGTCTTCTATGGTCATGATGCTCACATTTTCTCTCACTTTACCCATGATCATTGCTTATTCTTGTCTCTTGATGTTATTTAATAAAAAGATAATAATAATAATAATAATAATTAAAAAAAAAATGTTTCTTCTTTTTCTGTGTTTATATTCTTTGCTCCATGCCACATTATTTGATATTATTTTTTTGTCGTATCAAATTTAAAATGTTCTTTGTGCTGCCAAAACATTAGTTTTAAGAAAAAAAATGCTTGTGATTGCGTAATTTTGAGTGTAACTCTCGATGGGTTTTAAACACATTCTGGCCTTAACCAAGTCAACACTAGTGGCTGGATCTCCGTATTTTGGTCGTGGACCGAGTTATGATCGTTGTATGGACCTTGATTAGATCGAGTCACATAGAAACCATTAAGAAATTTGGTTTTTAAAATTTTATTTTGACCACTAAGTAATTTGATCTTGGAATTTCACTTTATTTTCTTGAATATGATATCAGCTCTAATGAAAATAATGTTTTTTTTTGTTCAATTGGTGGAACCAACTCGATTCAAATTTGATTTTCTTTTTGGCTCAGAAGTACTTGAGCACCGTTGTTATCTATTTGATGTGGAAACCATTTCCTTATGGAAAATGAATATATCCCATATAAAACCTGTTAGAGCACTGCTCGGTCGAACTCGCAAGCGTTGCTATCTCAAGCTTGTTTGTCAATGTTAGTGATCAAAACTATAAGTCTTGATTTCTAGTCTACTTATAGTGATGTCTCGAACTAGGATATATTGTGTAGTTGAGCATTAGATTTCACGGCGTTCATCAAATAAAGATGAAGAACTACTAAGGCGAGCTTGTGGAACTTCATCAACAAAAGGTATGTGGAAACTAAAACTCATCTATCACTTGGAAAGTCTATTTCTACTCTATCTCCTATATTGAGACATAAGTCATATTACTAAATGGTTTTCGATTATACACATTTGAGATTTCGAGTTGAGTTTAACTCGCTTACATATTTCTCGAAATATGTGTTGGTAAGCTTTCGCTTCAACCAAGTTCATCTTACATTCTTGACGAAAGTCAAAAGATGATCATGTGAAAATTGCCGAGTAATATCTTACATGGTTTGTGTGATATAATCATTTGGTGTAGACTTGGAATGTTTCGTTATGATTATTTCAATAACTTGAAAATTGCTTTGATGCTAATAGTGTGTGAAAACGGCTATTGTCATCCTCTAAGAAAGTTTCAATGATTGAAATAGAGTTTAGAACTATTGGATTATGAACATAGTGTGTGTTCTTGCATGTATGTGATCCATGACCGGAGCTATAGTATGCATACCCGTATGCGTACTTATAGTTGTGGAATTCCGGGTACCAAGTACACGTACCGATACGCATACTTGCGTAAGGCATAGGTCCGGGAATTTCTGCTGGGTTTTGGAAGTGTACTCAGGTATGCGTACCCGTTCAAATACTGGCGAACCTAAACTCAGACCGGCTACTTAGGTATGCGTACCCGTATGCATACTTGAGTGGTTAAAGTTCTAAAATCGGTTGGCTCATGAACTAATACATTTATATATTAAGGAATGAATTCTTTGCAAACCGTGGCTATAATGTTCATGATTGATTCGAGTGAATCAAACCGATTTTGCTTCAATTGTGTTCTTGTATACTTCTATAAGAATATAGCAATTGAACAACTCTTTAACTAGTTTCATTTGAGTCATTTGAACTAGTTATGGTTAAGATGAATAAGGTTGATATGAGAGTGTTCATATAGCTAACCTCAGTTAACTACTATTGAGCCAACATGGTGTACACGTTTAGGTACGGTTACATAAACCTAAATGAGGGTACATTTCATTTGTGTATAACAAGCTAAGTTCGATCTAACGGTTGAAAGATATTAGCATAAATCTAATCAGGATTTCATCTAACGGTGAATATTGAATGCTTTGTTACCAAGGTAACTTAGATTGCAAACCCTGATTTGAAAACTATATAAAGGAGAACACTAACAACTGGGAAACCTAATCCCCACACCTCATGTGTGTTACTAGTTGCATAAGCTAGAGTCGATTCTCCTTTAACCTTAGGTTTTCCACGAAACCCTGTAGGTTAATGACTTAAAGACTTCATTGGGATTGTGAAGCCAGACCCAACTATTTTCTCTGTAGTTACGTGTTCTGATCTTACTTTTACTAATCGTGATTGAGTACTATCTTTGATAAGATTTGCTTGAGATTTATCTCAGATAGGTAAGATTCAAAAGTAGTCACAAACATCTTCGTCTCATCGTTTGTGATTCCACAATATCTTGTTTCGTTAATTGATTGGGATTACTGTGAGGTGATTGGTATTTTTAGGATGTTCTTCGGGAATATAAGTCTGGTATATCAATTGGTTCCTGTTCACCTTGATTTATCAAAAGATGGAACAAAACTCGTAGGTATTTCTGTGGGAGACAGATTTATCTATTCCAATTGACTTTTCTGTGTGAGACAGATTTGTTTATCAAGTCTTCGACTTTGGGTCGTAGCAACTCTTGGTTGTGGGTGAGATCAGCTAAGGGAATCAAGTGCGTAGTATCCTGCTGGGATCAGAGGCGTAAGGAGCACAACTGTACCTTGAATTAGTGTGAGATTGATTAGGGTTCAAATACATTCCAGTCCGAAGTTCATTGGTAGTAGGCTAGTGTCTGTAGTGGCTTAATACAGTGTGGTGTTCAAAGCTGGACTAGGTCCCGGGGTTTTTCTGCATTTGCGGTTTTCCTCGTTAACAAAATTCTGGTGTCTGTGTTATTTCTTTTCCGCATTATATTTTGTTATATAATAGAAATATCACAGGTTGTGCGTTAAGATCAATCAATTAGATAATCCAACCTTTGGTTATTGATATAAATTGATTAACACTTGAACATTGGTCTTTGGTACCGTTCAAGTTGCTTCACATAATAATCAGGCTCGCGGATTTCTATCTGTTTGATTTGCTGATTACATTGTGAAACAGATATATAAACTCTTTGATATACTTTTCTCTAGATTGAGTAATCTTCCTGAACTTCAAAGTGTGCTTAAAAGAGTAACCAATATTTTTCGAACGACTTTCCTATTAAGCTCGTTACCCTATAGGTCTCGTTCTAGTCAATATTTTAGGTTTTAGGTTCGCGTAGGTTATGTTTTCCTAAGGCGGGCAAGAAGAGAACGGTGATGAAATCCGAACCCTTATCTTATATGGCCAGTCCTTGCCCTTTACTAGGAAATTAAAGTCCGTATTCAGTCCTCAACATATATTCACCTTAAGGAAGACAGTAAACCCGCTGACAGGGGATTCGCGGGTGTTTCGAAAAACTTACCTCCCGTACCAGACGGGCGAAGAACCGCTGAAGTCGACTCGGGCCACGACTCCTATGTCATGTACGAACCCGAGGGGCCGAGACGATATTGTAATCGTCGTCCTTCCCTGCAAACAGTTTGTATTTAAAACTACCCTTCCATAGGGTTTAAAAATAAAATAAAAATGTCCAAGTGTTCTAATGTCCCAAAAATAAAAATAAAATACAAAAATAAATTCCTATATACAGTTTCTAAAAATAAAATCTAAAAAAAAAAAAAAAAATAAAATCTAATAAAAGAAAAAAATAAAATAAAAAATTCTTTGTCCTTCTTTTCCTTTTCTTTTAGCTTTTATCTTTGGCTCCTAATCTCTTAGTCACCAAAGTCTTTGGCTTAAATTTTTTCCGGTCCAAACTCCAAACCTGTAGCACAAAGAAATAACCCAAAGAAACGTAAAATAGAACAAAGAGAAAATAATAAAAATCTTTAAAAAAAAATCTAAAAACTCTAACTTAAAAACAAGTCCGCGTCGGCGGCGCCAAAAATTGATGTAATTTTAGATAGTGGTAAGAATGAGTTCGTAAGACTTGTGAAAGCTAGATTAATTTAAACTAAAAGTAGAGAAAATTTTAATCCAAATTTGTTTTTTTTTAGAGTGAAAATAACCAAGACACTAGATTCCACTATTACACATGAATAAATGATGATAAAGATTCCAAAACTCTAATTATTTTTAAAATCTCTTT